>JAURVB010013067.1:5000-15611 GCA_033002965.1 Piper betle
GTATGATTTGAGTGATTGCGAATGAATAGTAAGTGATCTAATGAGAGCATGATAAGTGATTACGACATAACTTAGAACAATACGATAAGATTGGTATGAATAGGAGTTAGAATTTCTTTCATACTTATTATTATATAATTGTTGATTGTTATGGTAGATGTTGTATTGTGAGTGTGTTTGATCATAACGAGTTTGATCCATCATTTAGTTAGCGGGCGTTAGTATCTAGTTTTGATGTGTAGGTACAGAGTAGGAGCTCGCCGCCTAGGCGCTGATGACACGCTTGGAGCTTCTACCAGGTCCGTTTAGGACTCGTCTGTTTTACTCTTTTCTATTGTATGCTTGTTTTAATGCCTACAGGACGAGTTAAGTGGCGCTTTATCGGATCCCACTTAACTCGGGTCATTTAATCGAATAGTTTTCCGGATTAATAACCCCTCGAGGATGATTTCGAAAACAAGATCCACCACAAGTTGCCTTCGGGCCTATTATATAAATCCCTACCCAGCCCTATATATATATGTAGTTTTCGCGTTTTCAGTGAGACGAGAGATGGAGAAATCGACTGCACGTACCATGCAGAGGATGCCGTGACAGTCAAAGCGGGCTCTGGATTAGTGCCAGCGGACTGTTCCATTCCCGAGGGATCCTGACAACTCCGCATTTGAGTTCCTCACACCCGGAGAACGTGGAGGTTTACGGGTACTGTTTAGTACAGCGCATGTCCGGACTTGTGGTTCAAAGGGTACTAAAGGCGACTGCCTGAGAGTACTCGGCCTTCGTGCTCAAGGCCAGGAGAAATATGGAGGTAAGGAGAGGGCTTAGGATAAAGTTTCACGAGAAGTACTGAAAAGAAGTGCCGAGAGCGGCACAGTACCAGCAGCAGATCAGTAAGTTCGGGATGCTACCGGGTCTGCAGCCCAGTGGCTCCTCAGTAGTGCCCTTCAGAGTGTTCACGTGGAGTATATGATGTTTTCTTTCATATGAGAGTTTGCTCTCATAGCCAGCTTGTTATAGTTATTTTATTTTCCGGACCAGTAACACTTGTTACTGACGTGTTTTTATACTATATGTAGGTAATAATCACAAGTTGGAGGAGCCAGCTTGGACGGAGGAGCAATGAGGTCTTGTACACACACACATGTTAGATTTCTGAATGTTTAATTTTGTGTTATTATGTTATTATATTGTGAATGACATGTTCAAATGCATGAGACATGATAGAATGTGAAATGATCAGAGTAGTGCAGCAAAGTGTGATGGGTTATGACCCAAAGTTCAGATAATGATGAATATAATAGATTAGAAGTCTGTGTGAATGCTATTGTTGCTATGCGTATATATGTTTGAATATATGATTTTGACAGGGTGGCCCCTAATTACATTTTTAGGGGATATTCTGTCCATTTCGTTTTAGAATTTTTACTAATTTTGATTGTAATTGTGTTGGTGTGAAATTTAGGTTGCATGTCATCCATGTAGTATCATGTTAGGGTTTTATGCATTTATCCATGCATGACAAGTCGTATCTACATCTTAAGACGCCGAGATTGGATCCGTATGAGTTAGGTTCGGGTTAGCCGACCTAACCGGGGCTGGTAACATGCCGGTTCGGTTCACAAGTGTGAACCGGATTTGGGGTGTTACACATGGCTAGTGCTGCCCGCCAACACTGCTCATGCTTGGAGCCACGCTAACACAAGGAACTACAAAGGTCCCATGACCAACACTGTCCGCCCAGGGTCCATACGCTAGCAAGTGTGTGGTGTGGTACTTGCCCAACCAATTTTCCGGTAGGAAACATGCCTATGCTTGGCAAGCTCCCAGAACATAGCGGTCCACCTTCCTGGTATCAAGGGCGTAACCCCCACCACAATAAGTCTCAGCCAGTGTTGTCCGCAAACACTGCTCATGCTTGACCCCAAGCAAGCACGAGGAGCTATGAAGGTCCTCCAACAAACGAAGCCCGCCAAGACACCCACTCATGGTCCACATCATATTTAGAACCCATTGAGGGAGTAGGAGGTGGGCGCCTTTAGGCACCACCCATTGACAGACCACCCCCTCCCAATATAGCAAAAGGAACTTTTCCTTACCTGTGGGAGTTGGAGCCAAACTCGCTCTACGGCATACATTGCCATAACTCGCTATATAGGGGTTTACTCACTCTGATATGCTACCTCTAGCATCTCCTTGCTTCCACAAACTCATGTGCTTCTTCTCCATCAAGAAATTCTTCCGTTCATCTTTTGGGTGACGGACGGGTACCCTGCCGGCAACCCACAGGCACGTTTCTCGGGCAAGTCTGGTGGTCACCCTGGGTGATTTCCCAAACTCTTTACCAAAAGTTGCCAAAGCCTTTAACCATTATCTGCATAGTCCAAAGCAAGTCTACTCAAGGTATGCCGACACTTCTCCAAGTCCGGCAAGGTTCGGTGTGCTCCCTCACCATGCCCAAACCAAAGAGACGTTGCTATACCACCATGGTATATTCGTGATGACCGACCTCTGTCATCCCATGCTTACGAGTAAGTTCCAATAATCGTGCAAGGTTAGTCATGCTCTCCATGCAATGACTACAACTCGCCGCTCAAGGCCAAGTTGCTCTTTCACTCCTAACGTGCCTCGTGCACGCCCGTGGCAACTCATCCACAGTCTCCATGGCACCTCATCCATGGCGTGTGTGTGTTTCCCTCGGTGCATATTCATGGCAGCTCATCTATTAACTATGCTGTCATCGCTAGGCCAAGTGTGGCTGCGTGACATTCCCCCACACTTCTTAATATTGATGTCCTCATCAAAACCAACACACTTACCAACCAACAGTAGTGTGACACTGACCTTACTGTACCCTCATGATACATTCATGACACTTGACCTCTGTCGTCCCATGCTTGCGAGTATGTTCCAATTCTCGTGTAAGGTCTTGTTACCTTCCCAGTTGCCCCGACTGATATCAACGGCACAGATCGAAACATCTCAATGCTGAACATCTTTGCCTCCTTCAATCACAATACGGCCCATCGGTAACCAAGGTGGTATCTCACCCACCAGCGTGTTCTCGTCATGAGAACACTGTGCTCTGCCCATCAGAACAATGCTCTTCACATTCACATTGCTCGTGTTACCTTTCCAGTTGCCCCGACTGATATCCACGGTGCTGATCCAAACATCTCTGAATGTTTAGTGATTTTGCCTCCTTCAATCACAACACGGCCATCGGTAACTAAGCTGGCATATTGTCCACCAGTGTGTCCTCATCATGAGAACACCACGTTCTGCCCATCAGAACAACGCTCTTTATGGTCACTTTGCGAGGGGCGTGGGCTCGGAATTCGGCGGGCAGCCTTGGATTGGACGCCCAGCCCGTCCCGAAGCCATTTTCCGAGCCGTTGCGGGCCGTTCTGGCCTCCCTGCACATGAAAAGCGGGCGTATGCCAGTACAGCCACTTTGGCTGCCACTCCTAAGCGCCAGGAAAAATTTCCTCTGCTATATAGGGAGGGGGGTGGTGTTGTGCTTGGGTGCACGCCGCGTAGGAGGTCCCGGCACCCAACGTCACACGCTCAAGCACCGTGGCGAGCACGGGCTGAGCAGCGAGTTTCGGTTGTTTCCTCCCGGCGGCGGCAACCGGCACGGCGGTTGCTGCTACGCCACCTGATGTCCGGTGCTGTCGTCAGTCGATGTCGGATAGCAGTGTTGGTGGGGATCGGTAATCAGCTCACCACTACGCCGACGTTGCGAGCGTACGCTCGGAATTTGGAACGCAGGAAAACTTTCCTCTGCTATATAGGCTGGGGGGTTGTGTTGTGCTTGGGTGCACTCCTAGCAGCACCCAACGGTCGCATGCTCAAGCACCGTGGCGTAGCACAGGTTGAGCAGCGAGTTTCGGTTGTTTCCTCCTGGCGACGGCGACCGGCACAGTGGTTGCTGCTATGCCACCTGACACGCGGTACTACGTCGATCGATGTTGGATACCAAGGTCGGCTGTCACATGGGCGGACTGACCTGGTCGAAACCCGACGTGCGGCGCCCAAGTACCCTCCGGTACTGGGCCAGCCTTCCCATTGAATCGGCACAATAGGCCGTTCTTTCACTTCGATCACGATCAGCACACATAAGCCTGACGATAGCGCAGCGGAATAACAGGCATCCAACACAATGCTTCACGTGTCTACTTCACTTGTCGCGCATCTAACCGCTCTCGGTGTCCACAATGCTGCCCGACCTAAGTGCAAGGCTACCTCAGCCAAACACCGTTCCTCAATGGTCCCGCAGAACCTGCCTCGCAAGGCACCAGCATAGCACGGTAGTGCATCTCTTCACTACCGGCCCGGTAATGCCCCCTGCCATTACCGCCACAAGTATCGTGTGCCTCTGCAACACGACGAACCAACAAGCGTCACTTTGTTTCCCAGCATCCGTCTCGATCCAACATGGGCAAACTCCGCTTATCTCAATTGGCTAGCAAGCGTTCCTGAACTTGCTCGAGTGTGATGTGGTCTTTGCCCAACCAACGTTCCGGTAGGAAACTGCCTAGGCTTGGCAAGCGCCCAAAGCATAGCAGTCCACCTTCCAGGTATCATGGGTATAACCACAATCACTAAGTCATGGCCAGTGCTGCCCGTCAACACCGCTCGTGCTTGGCACCACGCCAACAGAAGAAACTACAAAGGGTTCTCCGATGTAAACACCCGGAAAATATATATATATATATATTCGACGCGGTGGGATCGAACGATGGTATCCATGAATTTTTTAAATTATTTACCCACTACCCGGTTAATTATTAATTACCCGGTCAAGTGGAAAGTATTAGTTAACCGGTTAAGTATTTTTACCCGGTTAAGTAAACCATACCATTTAACCGTTTAAACTAGTAAAGTGAACCATACCATTTAAGAGGTTGAGTGAAAAGGTTAAGTAAACCGTGTTAATTACCCAATTACCCGGTTAGAGGAATTATAGTGAAAGGGTGCTTCCACAAACCCTAGCTGTCATTTATTCCTTATAAAAGGAGAAGGGGTCGTTGAACCTAGGAAATACCAATGGATGATGGGGTGTAAGAATTTAATGAAGGGGTCGTTAAACCTAGGAAATACCCATGGATGATGGGGTATGAGAATTTAATGGAGGGAATGGTTGAAGTGTATATATATACAGGAGGAGGGAGTATTTCATCCCTCATCTCCGTCCCAGGCGACCTCCCCATTACTGTATTAGGGTTTACGGGTCACAGTCAGACGTAATCACAAATCAGGTACATATAAAAGATAAAACATCATACTTTCCTTGTTGGTAGCCTAGGTCGGCCTGAGCCTAGATTCGACTACCATGCACCGAGTGCAACCGGGGTCAATGAATTGACTCAGTCCGACACTGGGTCGTGTTATGTACATGGATTTTGTAATGCATCGACATTATTTTGGAGTAGTGATAGCCACCCCATAAAAAGGCTACGGCTGGGGTGAGTGAGGCACAACGATTCCTCCATCGCACTAGAGTGCAGTGATAGTAGTAACGACCCGCCATTTTTCATGATAATATTGTGGGCCTAACTGGCTAGGTGTTACTCAAAATTAAAGCAATTATGTCACAAGCAATTATGTCAAACATTATTAGAAATCATAACTTATAATAAAATCCCACAGTCTTGGACCGTTTCCCAGCAGCCACACTTATTCCTCAATTAAAGAACAAAAAGGAGTCCTCATATTACTTTGCTCCATGCTCTAGTTGCACACCCTGGCCGTAGCCTTTGTGGGCCGGCTATCACTGCACTCAGGTGATTGCTATGCCCCGTTTGTGGGGAAGCTCTCACTGCTAACTCTAGTGCCAGTGCTCACACACCCCGGCCATAGCCTTTTTATGGGGCGGCTATCACCGCACTCAGTGCCAGTGCCTCACACACCCCGGCCGTAGCCTTTTTATGGGGCGGCAATCACTGCACTCTAGTGCGATGGAGGAATCACTGTGCCTCACTCACCCCGGCCGTAGCCTTTTTATGGGGCGGCTATCACTACTCCAGAACAATATCGATGCATCACAAGATTCACACACATAACACGACCCAGTGTCGGACTGAGTCAATTCTTTAACCCCGGTTGCACTTCGTGCATGGTGGTCGAATCTGGGCTCTGGCCGACCTAGGCTACCAACAAGGAAAATACGATGTTCTACCTATTATACGTACCTGACTTGCGGTTTTGTCCGACTGTAATCCGCTAACCCTAATATGAACGGGGCAGAAAATTATACATTAGTATAATTTTACTCGCGTCGAAAATGCATGCAACTAAATATTTAATATATGCCACATTAATTAATTTATTTAATTCGATAAGGTTCAACCCTTCTTAAAAGCAATTAATTTATTTAATTTTACTCACGATAAACGGTAATTAATTAATCGGCTGATTAAAAGCAATTAACTTAAATTGAAGGGTTATGAGGAATATTTAATAGAGACTTCACCTTTATCATATAAAAGTTATATTTGATAAGTAAAACGATTATTCTTATAATAAATTCGTAAAGTAAAATAATGGATAAATAAAAGATAATCGCCTAGAAATTACGCGATAGCATAATTAATTAAATAAAGAAGTGTTGAACCTTATCGAATTAAATAAATTAATTAATGTGGCATATATTAAATATTTAGTTGCATGCATTTTCGACGTGAGTAAAATTATACTTGTAAAACCCGTGATTCGAGTCAGGGTTTTACGTTACCGAACCAGTCGGTTCGACCGTTGGTTCGAGTCGAGTCAGTTTCATGAACCGCGTGCTGAGTCGAGACCAGCCGTGATTTATGAGCGATGAGAGTCAGGTGTACCTGAATATATGATGATAACGTCGACAAGATGGTGAGAAATGAGTTATCAGAATATATGAAAGTATGCAGTATTTTTTTCTTTTTATATGTTTGATCGAAGAAATAGTTTTAGGCCGAATGACGAGTTAGGACGCGTTGGATTATATTCGGGTGGGTTATTAGTTATAGAGCATGCCATTTGGATGCTGTTGTGTTTGTTTTATTTTATGGAATTTTTCCATATTTTTCTAGATTTTTTTAGAATTTATTACGAACTAGTTGTTATTTTGACTCGAGTCGGAATCGAGTCAATACTAAATTACGAGTTTGCCATTGAGAACACTTCTTCTCCCTCCCGAACCCTTCTTCCACCCAAACCCTCGCCGCCACTGTGGTGCGCTGCCGCCGCCGCCGCCGACGCCGTGCTGCCGCCGATCGTCGCCGCCCCGCCCCGTCGTGCCGTCGCCGTGCCGCCACGACCCACCCCGGCCACCGTCTCGCCGCCACGACGCCGGAAATCGACCCACGAAACCACCTCGGCCGCCGCCACTTCGGGCCGGATTTCGCCGCCGTCCGGGCCGCTCCGCCGTCGGTGTGACCCTGACGAGCACCCCCTCGCCGTCGCCGACATTTCCCCCACCATCCCGAGCGCCGTCGAGGCCGGCCGGAGCCTCGATCGGAGCACGCCGCCGCCGCCGATTTCGACGCGCGACGGCCATCGCCGCCTCGGCTACCCTGTTTGACACCACCATTGGACCGAGCTCGTCGAGCTGGTGCCGATAGACCCCCTGATTGCCCCGTCCCGAATCATCGCCGGAAAACCGTCGGAATCCGCCGGAAAACCGCCGACACTCGCCGGAAAACCGCCGGAACCGCCGGAAATTGGATTTGTGGGAAATTCGCCGGATCATCCGCCGAACGCACCCGGTCCAATCTGATCGGACTTCGGACGCCGCTAGGTGCCGAGTTCGAGTTTCGAGCCACGAAACGGAAACCCTAGCCGTCGCCGATTTTCGACGACGCGAGGTATAATTTATTTTAATTTAATTATTTGAAAGTTTTGATTATTAGAATTGCATGCTAGGATTGGTGAATTGTGTGTTATAATAATATATATAAATGTAGATTTGATTAAGGATAAAAATATGAAATTTGTTTGATTGTGTGGTGTTAAAAATAGAAGTTATGAAACTAATTAGGGTTATTAAGTAATAATCATGATCTAATCAAACTAGCTTAAGTAGACTCGCTAGAATTGATATAGGTTGATGTGTGTTGATTGACGTGTGATTGTGTTGATTGTGTGTGTATGCTATAGGATATGTGATTCATCATGCGGGCGTTAGTTTTTAGCTTGATTGTGTAGGTACGGTGTAGGAGCTCGCCGCCTAGGCGCGTGGACCCGTTTGGAGCTTCTACCAGGTCCGTTTAGGACTCGTTCTCTGATTTACGCTACTCTCTTGTGTATTTGATTTATTATGTGCAGGACGAGTTAAGTGGCGTTTTATCGAATCCCACTTAACTCGGGCCATTTAGCCAACGATTTTCCGGATTAATAACCCTCGAGGATGAGATCCCTCGAGTTTGTTTTCGAACTTCAGATCCAGCTCACGTTGCCTTCGGGCCTATTGTATAAATCCCAACCCAGACCTATATATATGTATAGTTTTCGTGTTTTTGTGAGAGACTGAATGAGGGAAATCCGACTACCGTGCTACGCGAGCGGGCACGTGTGTGTCGACAGTGGGCTCTGGAATGGTGTGCGGGCCGTTTCATTCCCGAGGGATCCTGACAACTCCACCTTTGAGTTCCTCAAACCCGGAGAAGTGTGGAGGTTCACGGGTACTGCATTGCAGCGCATGTCTAGACTTGTGGTTTCAAAGGGTACTGAAGGCGACTGCCTGAGAGTACTCGGCCTTCGTGCTCAAGGCCAGGAGTAATATGGAAGGTGCAGAGGGCGGAAAGGAACGAGATTTGACGCGAGAAGCAATAGAGAAATGGCCGAGGCATGAGAATGTGAAAGATAGGGGGACGCTGTCGACCCGAGGGCGACGGCTCCCGTATGTGCCCTGATGAGAGTTCTTGAGGAAGTATATGGTTTTCATTCAACAGGAGAGTTTGCTCTCCTGTGCCAGTTTGATATTAGTTATTTTCCGGGCCGGTAACACTCGTTACTGACGGTTTTTCTATATATATGTAGGTGAGGAATGCGAGCGATGAAAGCTGTCGGGACTGCGGAGGAGCAGCACGGAACCGCGCACACATGTACCTGCCGCGTGTAATGTAATGTATAATGATGGTTGTTTAATGCTGTGTGAATGATTATTACAATGTTTTTGTCTTGATGAATTGCCAGTTAAGAAACGAACTGATAAATATGAATGAGTAGGGAGCCTTGAAGTTCAGACTCGGCTCAGGTAAAAACGAATGAGAAAATGATCGAATGTCATAGTAGACTATGATGTGTTACCATATTTTCATAAAATAGTATATATTTTCTTTTGGTTTCTCGTTTATTATTTTGTCTTGTCTTTGCTTGCACGTCATGGCATGCATGTAGGACCCCGTTAGAACCCACGCATCCCATCCATGCATTTCATATTTGCATCTCCATCTTGAGACGCCGAGAGTAGATCCTGGTCGACTTAACCGAATCTAGTAGATTAGCGAACGGTTCGGTCGCCGGTGACATTTCCGGGTCGGTTCACGGGTGAGCCGAAACGGGGTGTTACAATACTAATGTATAATTTTATGCCCCGTTCATATTAGGGTTAGCGGATTACAGTCGGACGAACCCGCAAGTCAGGTACGTATAATAGGTAGAACATCGTATTTTCCTTGTTGGTAGCCTAGGTCAGCCTGAGCCCAGATTCGACCACCATGCACGAAGTGCAACCGGGGTTAAAGAATTGACTCAGTCCGACACTGGGTCGTGTTATGTGTGTGAATCTTGTGATGCATCGATATTGTTTTGGAGTAGTGATAGCCGCCCCATAAAAAGGCTACGGCCGGGGTGAGTGAGGCACAGCGATTCCTCCATCGCACTAGAGTGCAGTGATTGCCGCCCCATAAAAAGGCTACGGCCGGGGTGTGTGAGGCACTGGCACTGAGTGCAGTGATAGCCGCCCCATAAAAAGGCTACAGCCGGGGTGTGTGAGGCACTGGCACTAGAGTTGGCAGTGAGAGCTTCCCCACAAACGGGGCATAGCGATCACCTGAGTGCAGTGATAGCCGCCCCACAAAAAGGCTACGGCCGGGGTGTGCAAGGCATTGGCACTGGAGTGCAGTGATAGCCTCCCCATAAAAAGGCTACGGCCGGGGTGTGCGAGGCACTGGCACTAGAATTGGTAGTGAGAGCTTCCCCACAAACAGGGCATAGCAATCACCCGAGTGCAGTGATAGCTACCCCACAAAAAGGCTACGGCCGGGGTGTGCGAGGCACTGGCACTGGAGACGGTAGTGGTAGCCTCCCCATAAAAAGGCTACGGCCGGGGTGTGCGGATCACAGCGGACACCTCCTCCGCATTGTTTTGGAGTATAGCGGAATCGCTCCACCGCATATTAAAATAAATATATGAAAATGGTGGAATGTACTTGTTTGTTTTATCTATTATACTACTTAGTGTTGTAATCACTAACGCGGAATTGCCTCCGCAGGTGTGCAGATCCGAGATTAGATGATTGACAACTAGAACATGGAGCAAAGTAATATGAGGACTCCTTTTTGTTATTTAATTGAGGAATAAGTGTGGCTGCTGGGAAACGGTCCAAGACTGTGGGATTTTATTATAAGTTA
>JAURVB010013069.1:0-41747 GCA_033002965.1 Piper betle
ATATGGGCCATGAGACTCTCGATATGGGCCTCATATTCCTCCGGAGTTACCCTATCTATTTCCTCAATAGTGTAATGAGGTAGTGGGTACTTGCTCATGTATTCTTGAGCTTCTTCAAGAGATGTAAATCCCCTGTACTTGGTAAACTGTTGTCTACCTTTTGCCTTCAGTAAGCTCTCATAGTTTCTGTAAATGCCTGGATTTTCTCCATGACTTAAGGCGTAATGACTAAAATTCTGACCCAATGGTTTCTCTTGAATCTTCGAGAAATAGTAATGTAGGGCCTGACACACATTTATTTTGTGTCTTTGCGTATAACCTGTCCAGATGGCGTCTAGCAGGCATCTTTGTGATGTATCATGTATATATTTAATGCTATTACTGCATTTATACCTTGCCTCAGATTCCTCTTTAAGAGAGGTAACTCAATTTTACCAAACCTTAAGGTATTGGTTTTCTTAGGCTGCTCAGGCCTTTGAAGCTTCATCGCTTGTTCCTTCCAGTATGTCGCCTCCTTCCGCATGGCCTCGAAGGCTTCTGGTAAAATGCCGGGCTGTCCAGGGTTGTCGATGGACATTGGCGACTTTCCTTTATCTCTGGCAGGATTGCGGCGACTCTCTGCTGTAGAAGTGGACATTCTCCCTCTGCAGTTAGAATCGTTATCAGCCTTGATAATTTATCGGCTAGAATATTATCTTTGCCGTCAATATGTTCAATGTTAATTTTAACACCGGTGCCTGTGATATAATCCACGAAGGTCATCCGGCGAACCCTAGAGGGTTTAGATGCTGTTTGCTTATTGTAATAGTTAACAATAGCAACACAGTCTGTGCGTAGGGTAATTTCCCTTTGATCTAAATAATAGATCTTCATCTTTTCTAGGCTATTGATGCAAGCGAAGATTTCCGCATCAATAGTAGATTTGGGATTATCGAAAGTCCCACTGCAATATGCAAAAACTTTCTCCTCTTTAATGGGCGTTGTTTTTGTCTTTCTTCATTTTGCTACACCTCCCCAGCCTTCCATACATCCATCCGTTTCGATCACAATGTAGGCTTCTTTGGGTGGTAGTTCCAATGGAGGCAAGTCCCTTACAAGTGGCTTTAACCTTTCTAATAGTTTCCCAGTCCATTTTTGTTAATGGGCCTGTGCTGTTTGGGCTTGTCTTGTTGTAGAGAGGGCCCAACAGTATACCCAATCTTGGGATGTGAGTTCTGGCATAGTTGAGGATGCCTAACCAGGATCTCAGTCCTGATTTCTCCTTTAGCTTATCATCCGGGAATTCGGACAATTTGCTTATGATATGGGGTTGCAGCTTAATACGCTGTTTCCCTATGGTCGCTCCTAGAAATTCAATTTCTGGAACTCCAATTATCATCTTGTTCTTTGACAAGATTAGTCCATTGCCTTCGCATAGATCGAAGAACATCTTCAGGTGCTCCTGATGTTCCTTCTCGTTATTCGAGAATACCAGGATGTCATCCATATACACCGCTATAAATTGCTGGGTTCCAGCAAACACGTTGTCCATCTTTCTTTGAAAGATAGCCGGTGCATTTTTGAGACCGAAGGGCAAAACGACCCATTCATATAATCCAAGAGGACTAATGAATGCTGTCCATGGGATACTGGATTCCTCCATTGCCACCTGGTGAAATCCTGCCTTCAGGTCAAATTTTGAATATAATTGACTGTTGCCAATTTTTCGGATAATTGTATTGATGCCAGGTAATGAATACTGGTCTTTATGGGTATTTTGATTCAGTTTCCTGTAATCAAAAACCATTCGTTCCTTACCATGTTTGGTAAGTCCCGTCTCTAAATCAATGGACGATCCGCTGTAGACTATCATTGCCAGAGTTCTGTGTCTTGAACTACTTGGTCTGATAGCTCCAATTTGCAGCAACGCCTTGATATGTTTTCCAAATGTTTCCTCATCCTTTGGCGTGACATGCTTTAGGGGCTTTGACTCAATGGTCAAATCTGGGTTGATAATGTCGATATGACATTTTACTTGATTCTTTGCTCAGTATTTCATTGGTTTATCACCAATGTATTCAAGTTTTTCTAAGCGCTTGATTATTTTGTCAAGCTTTTGATCTGGTATCATGTTGTAGATCCAGTCATCTTCTACTATAGATAGTAGAATTGCTTCTTCTTCCTCATACAGCTTGATTGGGTGTATCAAGTCTGGCGAGGTTTCTATGGCCAGGGTCTTTTTGTAGAAGGTTACTTCATTTCCTTCTATCCTTACTCCACCATGATTGCCTTTGATAAAGTTGCATCCGACCAACATTTGTATACTATCTCCTCCCATATTGATAGCATAGGTATGTGGGAGTGTATACTTCTGATCCGATATCTGGATCAATCCAGATTTTAACTTTTCATTACATACAGAAGTCCCAATGACTCCGTGTATGTTAGTGATGCTGGACGATGTTTCTATCGCCTCTTTTGGTATGCTCCCTTTGTCAACAGTACATCTTGTAGCCCCTGTGTCCAGGATAGCTCTGATGCTGAAGGGTTCAATTCCTGGTATGTGGATAGTAACTTGGAAGTTGTAGAGGTTGTTGGTTATCCTTTTCCATTTAGTCTTTTCCTCTTCTTCCAATGTCATAGCAGTTGACCCGAACCCTGAAGTTCCCCTTGAAGTACTCTCCAATACTGGCACTGGGGTAATAGTAGGGGTCTCTATTCTTTTGAATAGAATCTGCGCTATCCTTTCTCCAATGAGGATTTCCATAGTGTGTTCAGAGTTATTAATCATAATTACCTTGATGTGACCTCGGTAATCACAATCAATAATTCCACCACCAATGTCTATTCCCCTCATGGCTAGACCTGACCTAGGGCATATATGTCCATATAACCCTTGAGGTATCTGCATAGCTATTCCGGTAGCTACTGCTTTCCTAGCATTTGGTAGTATGCTAGTGTTTTCATCGCTTCGCAGATCAAAGCCTGCTGCATGCTGTGATCCCTGAGTAGGAATTCTAGCAGTGCGCGATAGATATTGTATCGGTATCTCGTACCGACTTTCCTGTAGCATAAAGGCTACCGAGTCCTGTTCCTGTTCTGTCTCAGCTTCTAGGACTTCTTGAACCAGTGCATCCATGTCTGGTCCTACCCTTTCCTTTCCTTTAAGGGCCTTCTTAATTTGCTTTTCGGTTAGGGCATACATTGCAAGGTGTGGTTCATCCCGTGGATGTTGTCCTATTGGTGTGCTTGGAACTTTCAATTGTTCCATCATTTTCCCAATTTCCTCAACTTGCGCGGGAAATTTTTGGGGGTTTTGAATTGGTCCCACCACGCTCGGCTCGCACTCTGATGTGTATATTTGTAATTGAGCTTTTAGGCGTTGGACTTCTCTTAACAAATCATTACAGTAGAGAACTAATTGTTCTACTATCTGTGATTTGTTTGCCGTAGTCGAATGAACTCGTTTGTTCATTTTGATGACTAGATCATATTCTCTGATGGCACATAAGCCACAGATTGTTATGAAGCACATTGTACATTGTGCCCTCATTGCTGGATTTGTGACAACTTTGCAGAAGCCACATTTACTGCTTCCTCTCATGATTACTGGAATATTGATGTTCCATTCATGAGTACAGTTTTCCTGATCTTCAGGCAATGGTACTTGGTAATACCATTCAGGAGCCTTCTTCCTTCTAGAATGGGTCATCATTAGTACCAATGTGTCTTCCACAGCATTGGTTAATGCCTCTATATCTTCAGGCTCATGTTCTGATATGCTGAAGATTCCATCTCTATCTGATTCATCTTGATCCATAGATACGACATCAAATTCATCAGGTAGATGAATTCCTTCAATGAGCTTTGCTCTTCCAATATTGCCGCTTCGCTTGTTGCAATTGCTGGCATAATGTCCTTCCTCACCGCAAATAAAGCATTTGCATTTGTAGGTGGGAGGTTTCCTTTTCTTGAATATACGCACATGTGTATCATGTGGTTTTCCCTTGTAGGAAGTAGCCTTCCTATATCCAAGTCTTCTTTTGTCTTGAAATACTCCAGGTAGAGTAATTTCGTTGCAGAAAGATAGATCTTTTAGCTGTCTCTGCATGGCAGCTTTCTGGCACATCTCCTTCAAATAGTTGAAGGTAAAGTGCATTCTTGGCACTACTCCAATTGTATTTCCAGGATTTTCCTTTAGATATGCCGCTTCCAGTTCCTTGCCAAATGGTTGTGGAATCTTACGGAAGTATTTCTCCGATAATTCTGGACCGATAAACATCCGGCCAGATAGTGCAGCCAGTTTCAGGTACTGGTTGGTATATTGAATAATATACTTCACTTCAGAGCATGTGAGTTGTTCTAGCTCGTAGTAGGCTCTTTCCTGCGTTCTGAGTGAACCTTGATATGGATCTTGCAGGGTGAAGATATTTCTGATTTGTCCAAATACATTCTGGACATCGTCCGCCGTGTTAATCAGGCTTTCGTACTCATTTGGGTACGATTGTCTCCACTGTTGGAAGATCTTCTTTTCATTCTCTCCAAGGAGATTTTCAACATATGTTACTTTAGCTCGGTTGTTTTCAAACACCTTGCTATTGATAACATTTGCATTGACGCTTTCCCAACGGGTAAAGACGTCTTCATACAGACCAAAGTCGTATGGCAGAATTAGGATAACTCCATTGCTTGTTTGAGCAGATGGTAGTTCCCAATAATTCTGTGTCCATGGTTTTCCACGGATTTGCCTATGCTGGCCATTAGGTGCTACCATTGGTAAGTAGTTACCTAATGCAGGAGGATATATGGGTGGTCCCATATTATAGTCTCTTGGAGGCCGATATTGAGTGATTGGCCTTGGAGACAACACCGGTCTTGGTGATGATACGGGTGGCTCGTCTGCCATCTTGGCATGCTCTTGGATTAATGCATTCATCTTGGGATATGGCATTGTTTCCGTAAGAACATTCACCATTGCAGTTGACTCTTGGGAGTCACTTTCTTCAATCTTAATGATTGTTTCTTCATATTCAGAATCTGAAGATTCTGTTACTTCGGTAGCAGATTTTATCATCGCTACTCTTTCATTTCTCCTAGTAATAGGAGCCTGCCAATTAGGGCCCGTTTGACTCGGGTCTCTTTCCAAGAATTCTTGTGGCAGTCTTGTCCTGACTTTGTCCATTAGTCGGTCAAAGTCCTCTTGGGTTTGAACCCTTGTTTTATGTTCCGCTAATTCCCAGAAGTCTAATAGTATTTGCATTAGATCATCAGTTTCTCCTGGTTGTCTTTTAATAATCCAGTGATCTGGATCTTGAAATTCAGCGGGAACATCTTGCATCATGAATGCGGCTTCATCATCCTCTTGGATGATTTCTTTTCCTTTTGATTTCTCAATATAATTTGAGAATCTTATATTGGATATTCCGTTCACGGAATCCCATACTTCCACTTCAGTCGGGAGTTGACTTGATGATGCCTCTGGAGGTTTGATACTCCATTTTTCTCCGTTGAGGCTTTCCGAACTATACTTCTTGCCTGGAATGGCTTTAATTCCTTTTGTAGCCAGATATTCCATGATGTTCTCAGTCCTGTATCGAAAGGCTGAGTGGCTGGAATTAGTGATTCTTCCCACAATCGCAGTTGTGAGTAGAAGATTGGATTCTCCACCGATCCAATTTTCGTAGCCCTTTGTTTTGAGGACTATCTCAAAATGTTCTTTGAAATCCTTTACGGACATCATAAGATTGGGTAGGAAGTAGACTAGCTGAGTTCCCTCTGCCAAGTCTATTTCCATTTGTCCCATAATTCCCCGTTGATCTCCCCATCGGGTGTCACGGATAATTATGCAGACTTTAATTCCTGCCTCTTTCCGATGAAGGGCATGGACTCTAATCATAACCATCCCGATATGTATATGTTGTCGTCCTTCACGAAGAAGTCTTTGGTAAGATTCTTCTGTGATGACTGGGATGTTTGCCTGGTCGTCTGAAGCTATTACCAGAAGTCTCCTTTCTGAGTAATGCTGATATACTCTGTGTTGAGGTTCTGACCAGTTGGATGTGTATAGTACCTCGGCTGGTACTATGTTAGCTCTTCTTTGGATAGATAGATCCAATTGTCGTTCAGGATCTATTTGTTGTTCCAAAGTTTGTTGATAGTTGTTTCGGCCAACTATTCTTTGTAATCTATTGCCAACAGCTCGTAACTGTTGTTGAGTTCTTCTGTAATCCCTAATTTGATCTTCTTGAGATGGGATTGTAGAAGTTTCGGTGCTTCCTTTGACTGGAAGACTCATCTTCGGGATACTTGAGCTTGAGCTTTCTTAATGATTTCCAAAGGGTTGGTATGATAATACACCTTTTGGATGTGGCTAATTTGTCCCCGAGTATCTCCGATTTTGATATTGGAGACGGCTAGCTGCAAAGCTTCAAGATCTTTGGACAAGGTAGGAGGAATACTAGCTTCTTCGAGCTTGTCCAACCTTGTACTAATTTTGTCAAGTCTCTCGTGGAGCTTGCAAATTAATTCAATCACAACGTTTAACTGTTGTGTTGTAGTTTTGTTTGAGCGTATCTCTTCGGATAGCTTTACAAAACCTTTTCCCTTTTCTGGTGTTGAGAGGGATTGTGTAGCTTCCAATGCCTCTTGATACTCAGATGTTGTGGCAGTGGCGGTCCATGACATCTAGATCAGATGCTGGATGAGCTTTTGCAAACTTTGTTCAATCTTAGCCGATTGAATCTTTAAATCATGAATCTGCTCTTGCAGATTTTTGTTCTGAAGTTCGATCTTTTTATTTTCTTTTCTTAATTTTTCTATTGAAATATTATCTTTTTGTTCTTTTTCTAATTGATTAAAATATTTTAAACATACTCTAGATAATATTTTAATAGATTCTAATAAATTTTTCGTTCTATTAACGGTAAGTAGGGATAGATCAGATAATAAATTTAAGTGTTCATTCTCCGAATGAAACTTATGCTTATGCTTTTGTTGAAAACACCAAAATTCAAGATTTTGGATTATATACTTCTCTGGCTTAGGGATACTTAAATCTAAGTATTCTAGCCTATCTTTCTCGTAGAAACTTTGAATTGATCTTTCACTTATCCAGCTCAAAAACGCGGGCGCCGACCCAACCACCACCTGTGGACTTACTGGAGTTACCGGGCTCTGGAATACCTGTTGCTGAATAAGCTCTAGAGATCTCCTCTAGGCTTCTATTTGATCGATAGATTTTGAATAACTTAAATCTAGGCAAACCTGTACCTTTGAAGTACAGTCCTCCAAACTAATGACTAATAATGTAACCAACAATTGCATAAAACATAAACTTAAAACAGAGAATGAAACTAAAATACTGAAATATATTGATAACTGAAGCTTTCACTTACAAATTTCTTTGAGAAGCTCGGCTCAAAGAATTGGACTCTCAACTCGTAGCATACAACTATGGTCTCAACCATTTGGCAAGGAACTGGAAGCGGCATATCTAAAGGAAAATCCTGGAAATACAATTGGAGTAGTGCCAAGAATGCACTTCGCTGGATGACCTTCGTGGATTATATCACAGGCACCGGTGTTAAAATTAACATTGAACATATTGACGGCAAAGATAATATTCTAGCCGATAAATTATCAAGGCTGATAACGATTCTAACTGCAGAGGGAGAATGTCCACTTCTACAGCAGAGAGTCGCCGCAATCCTGCCAGAGATAAAGGAAAGTCGCCAATGTCCATCGACAACCCTGGACAGCCGGCATTTTACCAGAAGCCTTCGAGGCCATGCGGAAGGAGGCGACATACTGGAAGGAACAAGCGATGAAGCTTCAAAGGCCTGAGCAGCCTAAGAAAACCAATACCTTAAGGTTTGGTAAAATTGAGTTACCTCTCTTAAAAGAGGAATCTGAGGCAAGGTATAAATGCAGTAATAGCATTAAATATATACCTGATACATCACAAACAAAACTGTTATTGGCAAGATGAGGAATTTCAGCTATTGGTTGGCAGGAGGGTTGATGGTAATTAGCTCCATATTTGTCGTTTCCAATTCTCTACTTCTACAACTCGATGCAAGCAGAAAGAAGAATTATCCCGTTGCAACAATTGCAAAACCATGAGTTCAAAATCTGGGGAGAGTGGATATTGTGTGATGACACTAAAGGTATCTTTGTTAGACTATTTTCAATAACATGCAAGTATACACGGTCGAAACAAGTAATATAATGATAAAATCAAGTATCGTCCCAAATCAAGTACGGAGATGAATTTTCTATAATTAATTAAAGAAAATAAAATTAAGAGCAAAATAAAAATAATTAACTTAACTAAATCTAAATAACTTTAAATAAAAAAGACGTTAAAATTATAAAACTCGTTCTAGAGTCGAATTTCCCTTAACATGAATTTAATCTTCATCAAATCTTACTCTTATCTTTTATTCCCTCGGATTGTCGATCTAGGATAATTATATGACATGGTGGCTCCCGCTCCTTCATGCTTCTATTATTTTGCCTCAATTTCTACCTCCCGGTGATAATTGATTAATCAACAAAATAATGCATTAAGAATTGCCTTACAATCGCATACGGTGTTGTGTATCTCCCGACCACAACGACAAACAAGTCAAAAGACTCGTCGTATGATGAACTACCAATGACTAATCTAATTAATTTCTCCCGAAATCTAATTAAACCTCATGATCTAAGAAATAGGTGATCAATCTATTCTTAGCATTTAGAACATGATAATTCAAACGATCCGATTGAATAAAAGAGTAAGAGCTTGAAATGAATTCAATTAAATCATGTTAAGTTCCATTCTTCTCTAGAACGAAATATAAAACTACTCCATAATAAAAATAGAAAACAATATAAAGAAAAACAATATAAAGAAGAAACTAACTTTTATTACGAAAGAGAAAGAAATTACAAAAACTAAAACTACTACTTCTACTATAATCTGAAGCCAAGAGATGAGATATGATCAACAACAAATGACCACCCCTTTATATAGAAGTGGAGATACAAGAATTCGAAGAGGGTGTTCACAAATCGACGTAATCTAATTAATTATAATGTCCCTTTAAGTTTCCAACTGTTCGACTCCATTGAACACCATACATTGTAGCCATTGGGTGGCGCCAAGTGTCATGACCAATCAAATCCAAAGCTTAATTTATTCATCTTTTTCTGCATTAAAACATCAAAATTAAGCATATATAATAAAATATTAATTAACTAAAATAATAAAGTAAAATATTACTTAATTAATAATATTTATACCCGAGAAATATAAAATTATATTAAAAAACCTGGGTAAATATTGTATATTTTAAACACTTAACAATTTTCCAAGCTTACCAATTCTCTACTTCTACAACTCCATGGAAGCAGAAAGAAGAATTATCCCACTGCACCAATTGCAAAACCATGAGTTCAAAATCTGGGGAGAGTGGATATCGTGTGATGACACTAAAGGTATCTTCCAAGCTTACTTATCTGGTGGACGGCGGGTTAGGTTGATTAGTGCAATTATACATCTAGATGGTTTTAAGCTAGTCTTTTTTTTTGTAAAATAATCATATAACTATGAACATCGAAATTATGAGATCCTCCAAAATGTAGTCCCATATTCAAACTTAGGGGTTAAGATCCAATGTATTAATAAGGATGTGTCCTTGTTTTTCAATTTTGGTTAATCAATTTTGAAAAAATGACTTGACCCATTGTGTTGCACGTGGGCCGGGTCCATTTTAGAAATATTATTTATTAGTAAATTCTTGTATATTGCTGAATAAATTATTTCATTGGTAGGGGTTCAAAGTTTTTTAAGGGTGTGATTATGGTACTATGGAAGGTACACTGTCTCCCCATGAAATTGATGGATGTATAGGTTAATTTAGACTTTATAGGGTTGGCCTTTTAAGCTGCATTAATACACGTGCATAAGAAGTGTACAACTCTTCTTGTTGAATTATAGTTTAACATGCTTTCATGATCTTAATGATGAGTGAGGCTTTATACTAATATCCATGCTCTGTTTTGGGCATTGCCATGTGTGGACATTTTTGGTTGGCAGAAATTTGGGGGCATAATCCAACTTAGCACATTTTCTTTTGACTTTTTTTGGGGTTATAACGTTTTGTTGTTTATAATGATCCTTATTGCATGTTTCACTTGCTTCTGAGTTAAGCGTTAACAAGAATATTGGTTACGCTGCCCATTATTATTTTTTTTATGAAAAAACGTTGACAGATGTTATATTTTAATTCCTAGACATGTTTGTTAATGATTGTTCATCTCAGTATTAAGTTCATTGTGCGTATCATCAGATGCTGCTTTGACATTTCTTTTTTAAATATGTTTGTGAATTGATCGCAGTAACCATGAATCACTAGTCATTTGGTTCCTTCCACCAGGGCAGACAGAATAATCATAATCAAGCGCTCAACCGCTTGTAATGAAGTAGCATTCGGTTCATGGCCTGCAAAGATCGCTGTAGATTTTGCTCTTCATTTTCTCGTCCAACTCTTTAGCTTCCTCGTCCGCGATCTAGCTGTATTTTCATCGGTACACACTAAGACCAACACGACTAACTGTAACAGAAACATGGACAGAAAGGCACCGCAATCCATCTTGATTAGGATCTTAACTTGCCAAGGAGTTGCGAGGTGAGTCGGTTAAAGAAGCCTATGAATGAGGAGAGTAGGGAGAGGGGCTGTGAAGAGTGCCCAACCGAAGGCGGTTGGTGGCATTCTGAGGATGAAGATGGGGAGTAATGATGCTGGGGAGAGGATGAAGATGACGATGTTTAAGGTGGACAGGAGGTCGGGGAAGGACAATGAACTCCTCGAATGAGAAGCCATGGTGCATGGGTGAGTGCAATAGGCTACATGGGAAGCCAATTTTGCTCTCTCGAAACTTATGCAAGGTGGTAACTTGGCTGCCGCCGCCCTTATAACGTTGTAGGAAAGGTTGCTCCTCCCATTCGACTCCCCTTTTGCTTTGCATCTTATTCCGACTCTCTAATGGGCTGTGTGAAATTTTGAACTCCACCCGCCCAAAGTTAACGAGTAAGCATGGTTTCTGAAGGCCTTTTGCCTCATTCTCTAATTCATTCGAACATTTTTTGTGGCTCAAAGTATGTCTGCACTCTCTCTACACGTGGCGTAAAGTTAGTTACAAAATTTGACAAAGAGCTCAAATCTGGTGTAAAGATCTTTCCTCTGCTATGTGACCCAACCAGGTGGGCGGGCATCCTGCACTGGAAAGCATTGCCAATGTAGCGGATGGAATCTATTATGCCAATATTGGTGATGAATTTTTGCCAGCACCACAAATGGTTGTAGTCGTTTTTTCCCCTTTAACGTGAACAAATCACCACGGTAAAGATCAAAGCTGATCAGAACAAATCCCGTTTTCAGGTGGCATAATTCACCCCTTTAAGCACCAGTGGTCATTGATTAGATTGTGTTGATTATTGAACTATGTATTCAAAGGCTATGGACTTATATATCCGATTTCCCGTTGAGTTGCTCAAGTTCTGCGCTGCCACACTCCCCGGCTTTGTTCTTATCCTTTTACTGTTCCCCCCCCCCGAAAGGCAACGCGCTTTAGTGTTGGAAGTTTGGAACTAAAAATCTTTTGTTGTACGAGTATGCATGAATGAATGGATTGAATATTTGGCATTAAATAAGCACGTGAGTTGGCCTACATACATGGCTGTAACGCGTTACATGTGATCAATGGCCCACCTTGTCAGATTTATACCCACCTTGTTTGGGCCTTTGTTTCTCAAATTCCTCGGCCCACTCCCACTCTTCAATGCGCCTCATGGGCCCCATTTTAGGTTTTTGGGCTTTTTTCTTTTTCACCTATATATATATATATACACTTAATAATTCTGCATACAAGTATGTTGATGAACTCTTTTTTATTTCCTGGCAAGGTGCAACTGATGATTGTTCTCTTTATTACGTCAGAGAGAACGCGAGCAGACGTCAATGGACGAAGACAAGCTACTTCATGTAATTATATCACAGACTGTCGAAGTACAGGAACGGCGATGAACGTGATGGACAAAACTTGATGACCAAGGTTGGCCTTGAAGGCAGGAAGTTACTGTTGGTCATGCAATTTCAGCAGCCACATTGAATGAGGTTCAATATTATTAAGACTCTCCAGCTGTTTTTTTAGCTCTTATAGCGTTTCACGTCCAAACCTTTTGTATTTTGATTAGTAATCGGAAAGTTGGTGCAAACTAATCATTTACTCGGGTAATGGTCCATGTCCTGAAGTGTTTTTGCTTTTTTAGTAATTATTACACTTATTATAATAATATTTTATGTAGCATTTTTAAAATATTCAAAACCTAATCGATTTGCATCTTATTTGAATTGTTAAAAGGTTACTTAAAGTGATTGGATTCGTTTTATTGTAGTATATTTGTTAATATTATTAGTTTCATGGTAAATTTCCTTTATTATAATATATAAAAATATAATAAGGTAGATTTAATTTATTTTACTAACAAATATTAATTCGTATGCATATTTACATTATAACAATTCACATTTACAACGTGCGAGTACAAATTGCATATTATAAGATTATATAATATTAGCTCGTGACAATCTTGAGTGAAATGAAATAGTGCACTTATTTTCCGCACTTTTTTTGAAAAAAAGTGTGACACATGCCAGTAAATATTAAAATTTTAAAATAAATATACCCACAAATGGAGAAATAAAAAAGATACCCAAAATTATGACGCTATCATGTGGACCACAAAATGCAGTGGCCTTGCGCCGAGTGAACGGCGAAATTTTTTTTTTGAACCAAAATCTTTGGAACGGTGACTAAGTGGAGGAGATGATGAAGCCATCAAGGACTAGATGTTGATACGACAATCTGACGCCCATTTGGCCCACTTACGTCACAAGTTCATATCACGGTTTAATATATAAAATAATAAATCCTCTTTAAAAGAAAGGGGGAATAATACATCCGATATCTAAAGAGTTATCATATATTATGTAACGTTTCAGATAATAAAGTCCCCGTATTATTAGTGCGTATATATATATATATATATATATACTTTTTACTAGTGTGTATATATACTAAAATACTACATTGTCTGCATATGTGTGTATATATATATTATATGTCATATTGTTAACTTTGGACTTGTGTTTAGAGAAAGGGGAATAGCCATTTCTTATATCATAGAGACCCAAATCACATTTAAAAGCAAGAAAAGGAGTATCTTAAAAAAATATTTGTATTGCTCAATAGAAGCTGCTACCTTATTATTAGTGCAAAGTAAACGTTTTTGTGATTTAGGCTTGCAAGAGCCGAATCAGTGATCCCTCGAGTGGGGGGCGAAGAATGAAGAGAGACATTTACCTTCCCGAGGAGGCCAAGCATGAAATCTTGGAAAGGAAAAGATGAAATTTTTCGTAACTAAGACTGGTTCTGCTCGTAGTTGAGTAGATTTGTTCGGCGCAAGAAAAAGGATTGTAATTTGCAGAGAGATTGGAGGGGAATTAGGCCCGCATGAAGCACAGGCCAGGCCAGATTTGCAACGAAGGCAAAATAAGGAGACTTTGCCGGCGGTTGGAATCGGAATCGGAATCGGTTTTTGAAGGAGATTCGGAATCGGAATCGGTCTAAATGGGACAGGAATCGGTTCAGTTGAATCGGTCTAAATAGGTCTAAACCAGTCATATATAATAATTTGATAACTCATAATATAAATATATAAAAATTAGATATTGATGTCATTTTGATATTATCGTGTGTATTATATTTTATGATATTTTTAAATATCTTTTAAGATTTTTTTTGAATTATTTAGAATTAATTATTATTTTTAACTCGAGTTAGATACGAGTCAAGTTTTAATTACGAGAATGCCACTGAGTGTTATTTCTTTCCCTCGCCCTTTCTCTCCCGCATCTGCCCTCCTTCCTCCGCTGCCGCCATCACTGCCACGCCCCCCTCCCCCCAAACCCGCTCTGCCCTACGCCAGCAGCGCCCCGCCCCCCTCCCCCAGACCCGCCCCACCCTCGCCCGCCTTGCCTCGCCTTGCGCCCGCCACGCCCTGCCCCCCCTCTCCCCAGACTTGCCCCACCCTTGCCTGCCGCACCCCCCTCCCCCCGCCTCCCTTGCCAGCCTCGCCTTGCACCCGCTGTGCCCTGCCCCCTCCCCTGCCTCCTGCCGCCTCGCCTTGCCCCGCTATGCCCTGCCAGCCCTCCGCCTCCTTGCACCCGTTGTGCCTTGCCCCCCTCCCCTGCCAGCCTCGCCTTGCACCCGTTGTGCCCTGCCCCTCCCCCAGACCTGCCCCACCCTTGCCCACCGCGCCCCGCCTCCCCTGCCTCCCCTGCTAGCCTCGCCTTGCACCCGTTGTGCCCCGCCCCCTCCCCCCAGACCCGCCCCACCCTCACCTGCCACGCCTCGCCTCCCCTGCCTTCCCTGTTAGCCTCGCCTTGCACCGGCTGTGCCCCGCCCCCTTCCACCCAGACCCGCCCCACCAAACCCTTGCCTGCCATGCCTCGCCTTGTGCCGGCCATGCCTCGCCTTGTGCCGGCCATGCTTCGCCTTGTGCCCGCCATTCCCCGCATCCCCCAGCTAGCCCTATCGCCGCAGCTACCGCCCTACCCCGCCGCACTCCGCCCCATGTGCTGAAAATCAGCCGATTTCGAATCGGCTCGAATCGATTAAAATCGACTTGAATCGACCGATTCACAAATTAATTCGGATAAAAATTAATTTAATAAATTTTTTGAATCGATTTTCCTCCTGTCTAAATTGAATGTCCGAATCGATTCACGCAACCCAGGTAGACAATATGGGCCCACAGCAGGTTTAATTTTATTTTCATTTATTTTTTTTCGGGGACTTTCCTCTTTCCCATTTATTGCTCTCAGTCTTGCTTTACAGCTATGAATGCCTCTCTGATCAAATCCTCACTTTTCCTGGTTTTCTTGTAAAACCTTTTACTGCCATTGTCTTGCTCTTACCTGGGCTCACGTTATTTTGATGGGATAATTAGCTCAAGCAGCAAGCATTTGCGAGCTAATGCCCGCCTCTTAGTTCTGATCCAAATCTAATCTATTATTAGAGACTTAATAATCCCATCATCAACACTGATGCATTAATCAAAATTTTCAAACCGAATTTATCAGGGTTAGATGCCGTACAATACACGTCAGGCGGTATCCTATTACGAATCTCTACAAACAGGCAGCTACTTAGGTTGGCGATTATCAATCAATTTGACAATAATAACAATAATAATAATAATAATAATAATTAACATCTAAAGATTTTTAATTCGAGGTCCACGAAGCGTTACCCTCGCCAGGCCCATGGGTCCGTTTGTACGATTCTCATGTCGCATCTCTCCACTTGGCGGGAGGGAGATTTTTTAACGGACTTCAAATATTTACGCCGTTGGCTGCCTGAGTTAGATCCGTCATCGCTGTCGGATGACTGTAAAACCTGAGATGTCTGTCGCGCTCTCGCCCTCCCTCTTTCTCTTGCACCAAATCATAGCAAAAGCTTCAAAGCTTTGAATCAGGAAAACAACAATTGGTTGTGACGTTTGAGAGTTTAGTCTTGAGAGCATGGCAGGTGCAACAAGAGCAGCAGCTTCTTTGGTATCTCTGATTCCTTTCTGGGTTGCGATGCTCTTTTGCATGCATGACACCCAACACATTATTACCGCTCAATATGATCCATCTCTGATACGCCATTGATCTCTGATGGGAGTGAGGAGAGATAATACAAGGAACCGGGTTAAAGGAAGAGAGGAGGATAAGCATTGTTGGAGGGCGTAGTAAGTGGTAACTGGTAACTGGCAACTGGCAAAGTTATTATCTATCTTATCGACTTCTGTAAATCCACTGTCAGTACTCTGATGCAGCGTTTTTTCTGCTTTCTTTGCTAATGAGAAGCAAGGGGAAGAGAAAAGGAAATAGGGGAGTCATGCATGAGCTGGGTGGACCTTGTTCACTTTGGCGGTGATGGTGGCAGACGATGTGATGGAACGGGGAGGCCGTCGTGACCTTTTCCACCTCAACCTGCCACCCGTACTTACACAATATTCGCAGACACACTCTTTCTCTTCCATTGTTATCTCTTCCTCCTCTCTCTGTCTATACCTATCAGTTGCAGTCAGTTCGTGCATTTGTTTTGAATGTCGGTAGGAGAAGGGGAGCGGTTTGATAGGGAGATTTCTCATTTTGCTTCCAAACCACTTCTGTACCCGTCGCCATTTCCTGGTTTTTGTTTCCGCTGGAAGCAAGGTTGTCGTGTGATGGGTGTTACAGATGTTTGATGGAGGCATTTGGCAGTGTTCATTATATGCTTTCTGGGGGGGGTAATTTCATCTGGTTTAAGTTTTCCTTCTTCGTTAAAAATCTGATTTTTTCTTCTTTTCTGAAGACTTGGTGGAGTTTGTCTCACTGCAAATTTTCTTCAGAAACAGTGGAAGTGGTTTTTTATTTTGCAATTTCTCATGTTTGTTTCAGCATGTTAGGAAGATAATCTCGCTCGCTGTTGTCTACCTGCAGCGTGTTTACGGGTCTTCTTGTTGTTCTTTGAAAATGAGATTTTCGAGAGACAGCTCAAAGTTTAGCTCTGTCGCATTGTCAATATACTAAGTCGGTGCCCATGGGTGGGGACTTGCGGTACTCGGTGCTTCTTGTGGCTATCTCAGTTACTGTTCTGTTTGGCGTCGCTAGTTCTGATGACGGTAAGTCTGCTTCTGAAGACCGACATGTGGAGATTTCGAGTTGTGTGTTCTCTTTTACTAGCTCTGTGGTTGCATGCGTCGTTAATTACCATGCGCTGTTGGCGAGGTTTTGTAAACTTTGTTCCTCTGTTCCTTTTTGATAAAATAAGTACCATAAATATCTCTAAATCCGGCCGCAATGCTTTAAGTCGGCGTCTGTTTAGATGCAAAGTGTCCTGGTTTCAATTGTTTTGACTGATTACCCGTTAGTGCTCAAATGTTCTATCTGGGTACTCAGAATCGAGACCTGTTACTGCCAAGAAATCGAGCATTGAATCAAATGAAAATTTTGTTCTTTTTTTATATCAGTTCTTGTTCGTGAATGTATGTACTAGTATTGTGTTATCTCTATTTCAGGAGCGACTCTGTTAGAGATAAAGAAATCATTCCGCGACGTTGATAATGTTTTGTACGACTGGACAAATGCGGCCTCTGCGGATTACTGTTCATGGAGAGGAGTCACCTGCGACAATGTCACTTTTGCTGTTGTTGCTCTGTCAGTGCGTTCTTTCTTACAAAACGAAATAGTATTTGGATTTCTTTCGAAAAGTTGCTTCGGTTCCAAATTTTTTTGTGTTTTCAGCAATTTATCTGGGTTGAATCTTGATGGTGAGATCTCTCCAGCAATTAGAGGTCTTAAAGATGTACTCTACATGTAAATCCCTTTTCATTGCATGGTAGCGTCCTTCTCTATTAATTCCATAATAACAAATACTAATTGTTTGCCCTACATTGTCTTCTCTTCGTAAGCAGCGATCTTAGAGGTAACCATCTCTCTGGACAAATCCCTGATGAGATTGGGGATTGCTCATCGCTAAAAAGCATGTAAGTTTTGCTGAGGAAGCTCGATTCTTTTATGGTAGAGTCCTTTTTCAGATGAATTTTAATGGCGAAAAAATGGCTCTTAACTTGTGCTATTTTCAATTTCAGTGATTTGTCCAGCAACAGCATAACTGGGGATATTCCATACTCAATTTCCAAATTGAAGCAGCTAGAGTTCTTGTATGTACATTTACATTTCTCTAACATTAAATTTCTCTTGCAAGTGATTGATTGGTTTGTTGGTTGAGCTCTTAGGTCATTGAAGAACAATCAGTTAAGTGGGCCTGTTCCCTCAACTCTATCGCAAATTCCAAACTTAAAAGTATTGTAAGTTCCTAGTTATTATTTTTTATGTATGTTACCTATGAACTGTGTACCATTTTCCACTTAGCAACTGTGCAACTGTTGTCCTTTCAGAGACCTAGCTCAAAACAAACTCACAGGGGATATTCCAAGATTAATATACTGGAATGAAGTCCTCCAGTTTCTGTAAGACTCTTAATTCTCTTTATCATTATCAAACAATAGTGTTCTAATATTCTTCATCCATCATTTCGTAATTCATATTGAGAACATGAATTGACTAGTGGCCTCCCGTTTCTTGATGTGTTATGAAACAGCGGTCTAAGAGGCAATAATCTGGGTGGGGCTCTTTCGCCTGATATGTGCCAACTGACTGGACTGTGGTACTTGTGAGTTCAGTCTAAAATTTAAAACTATCAACCATCCTTTTTTTTTATAAACAGTGATTGTAAGTGCTGATTGGCAAATTTTTGTTTAGTGATGTGAGAAACAACAATTTGACGGGAAGCATTCCTCACACCATTGGAAACTGCACCAGCTTCCAAGTCCTGTGTGTATTTATCCTGTATCTTTATAATTGGTTCCTACACATGCTGTGCTATATTGCCTCTGACTTAGTGTTTGCTTATTAGAGATTTGTCGTACAATCAGCTTACTGGGGAAATACCATTTAACATTGGATTCCTGCAAGTAGCTACACTGTATGTAATCAAAAACTTCATTTTGCCTGGAAATTTTTATTTGTTAACTGCTTATATAGATTTACCTTGTGTTATTCACTTTATGTATTGGAATTGTCATGATAAATTTCAGGTCACTGCAAGCGAATCGTTTATCTGGACCTATTCCTCCTGTGATTGGTCTAATGCAGGCACTTGCAGTGTTGTAAGTAGTCTTTTGTTTTTTTTGCATTCATTACCGGTTATTAAAACGGAAGGCTTCTCTTGCCTTTTCCGGAAAAAAGTTCGAGTCATTTTACTAAAATGCAGGGATTTGAGCTGCAACAAGCTAAGTGGTCCCATTCCTCCCATCTTGGGAAATTTGACATACACTGAGAAATTGTGAGCTAGTTATCTTGGCTTTTCATTGTGAATTTGTAATTCTTCATGTTTCCAAAATACTTGATTAGTCAGGCATGTCATCTGATGGATCTCTTCTTAAAAATTGTTATAATCTTCCAGATACCTTCAAGGCAATCAGTTAACAGGGTTTATTCCGCCTGAGTTGGGAAATATGACCAGACTTCATTACCTGTAAGTGCTCAATCCTCTGGTATTAGCTCTCCTTATGGTATGAATGCTGTTATGTTCATCTTTTAATGTAGCATGTATTGTTACCGCTCATTCCAGAACAAAATTGTAATTTTTACAGAGAATTGAGTGACAACGAACTTAGTGGCCCCATTCCTTCAGAGCTAGGAAAATTGTCGGACTTGTTTGACTTGTATGTTCTTTTGCAGAATTTTTTGAGCTAGACACATTTACAGATATTTATCTGTGTTTCTATATATGTATAATGTCTGTCAGAGATTTTATGGTGAAAATTTAATGAGACTGATCTACAGGAACATTGCTAACAATAAGCTTTTTGGGCCCATCCCTGAAAACTTGAGTTTATGTGTAAATCTCAATAACCTGTAAGCATTATATACTTTGTCATCTTCTGGTTAATACGTGTGGACAACATTCAAGTTCGCATTTTTTGGCACCCAGAAATGCATTTGGGAATCAGTTGAGTGGAACCATTCCTAGGGCATTTCAAAAGCTTGAAAGCATGACTTACTTGTGAGTTATATTTTAGTGCCAATTTATCTTGCTTCAATACTGATTCAACTGTTAGAAAACTTTACATTGATTATGAAATCTCTTTGCTTTATTGTGTTTTATGAGTGTATTATTGCCATCTTCCAATTTTAAAGGTGCTTGAAAATTGTTTCCTAGGAATCTATCCTCAAACGTATTGAATGGACCCATACCTCTAGAACTCTCACGGATTGGCAACTTAGATACTTTGTAAGGAGACCAAGATTTTTCAAGCATTGGCATCTGCAATTATAATCATGTATCAATAAAATAATGGCTAGTTATTTTTGCAGGGATCTCTCCAACAATAAAATTAGCGGTTCAATTCCGGAATCAATTGGTGACCTGGAACATCTTCTGAAATTGTCAGCTCCTACGCTGAATTTTATGGTGTAGAGTTTTCCCATTCTAGTATTAATGTGATGATATGCCATTTTATTTCATGACAGAAATCTTAGCAACAATCAATTGGTTGGATCTATACCAGCTGAATTTGGAAATCTCAGAAGCGTGATGGATATGTACAGTCTTGACTCTTTATCTTAATCACTACTAAACACCATTATCTTCTTAACCTAACATGATACATTTGTATCTTAGAGACTTGTCAAAGAACCTTCTTTATGGACCTATTCCTGAGGAGCTTGGCCAGCTTCAAAATTTGTTCTCATTGTTGGTTTCCGTTATTTTAAACTTTTTTTAGTTAATATTTATCAAATACTTAATTCTATTCTTACTTGAAATATTGTCTCTGCTTTTGCAGGAGAGTAGAAAAGAATAATCTGTCTGGGAACGTACTGTCTCTAGTTAATTGCCTCAGTCTCACTGTCCTGTAAGATTATAATTCTCTAATCAACCTATTATAGATAAGGAGAATCCTGCTCATGTTGTGAAAACTCTGTTAGATGTGAACTAATATGTCTTTTGCTAACAGGAATGTTTCATATAACAATCTGTCTGGCGATATCCCTAATAGGAATAATTTTTCAAGGTTTTCTCGTGATAGGTAGAGTTGACAAGATTTGATAGATGTATTTTACCCTTGTCAAGTCTTGAGAAGGTGTGACAGGCTTTCCTTCTGTCTTCATTGTTTGGTTGCAGCTTCTTGGGAAATCCTGCACTCTGTAGCAATTGGCTAAGTTCTCCATGCAATGCCCCTCCAACACCACGAAGAGGTAAATTTTCATCCTCTTGGGTGGACGCAACATTTTGGGTTTTTTTGGCACATAAAACCAGTTCATAAAAACTATGCTTCCAACATCTTAAATACAGCTCCAATATCCAAAGCTGCGGTGTTAGCAATCGCATTTGGTTCATTGGCTGTTTTTGTCATGATATTAGCAGCAGCATGTAGACCCCATAATCCAAAGAGCATCATGGATGGGCCACCAAGCAAGCCAGGTGAATTAACTCGATAATTCAAGGTGCTTTGTTTTGTTTCTATTTGCTTATATATTATTCTCAAACACGATCTTGTGTTTGTATTTGCATTTTTGCAGTAAACAATTTTGCTCCAAAACTGGTAATTCTTCATATGAACATGGCTCTCCATGTATATGAAGATATAATGAGGATGACTGAGAACCTGAGTGAGAAGTATATGATAGGATGTGGTGCTTCAAGTACTGTCTATAAATGTATGCTCAAGAACTGCAGACCTGTGGCAATTAAAAGACTATATGCTCATTATCCACAAAGCTTGAAGGAATTTGAGACCGAACTTGAGACTGTTGGAAGCATTAAACATCGAAATCTGGTTAGCCTCAAGGCTATTCCTTGTCCCCTTTGGGAAATCTACTGTTTTACGACTATATGGAGAATGGCAGTCTTTGGGACATTTTACACGGTACTGTCTTTAATGCAAATTAGAAACAATGTTTTAAAATACACGAATTAACCATCCATGATTAGGTAATTTTTTCATTACGGCATGATGTTTGCATGGACATGGATAAGGTAATGTTGCCATCCTTGTTTTCCTTTGACAGGTTCTGCCAAGAAAAGAAGCTTGACTGGGATACTAGGCTAAAAATTGCGTTAGGATCTGCTCAAGGTTTGTCTTACCTGCATCATGATTGTAGTCCTCGAATTGTACACAGGGACGTGAAATCATTGAACATACTTTTGGATGAGGATTACGAGGCCCATCTCACAGACTTTGGTATAGCTAAGAGTTTATGCGTGTCTAAAACTCATACTTCTACGTACATCATGGGGACCATTGGGTACATAGATCCAGAGTATGCAAGAACATCTCGCCTGAACGAAAAATCAGATGTTTACAGCTATGGCATTGTGCTGCTTGAGCTTCTTACAGGACGAAAAGCTGTAGACAACGACTGCAATCTCCTTCACCTGGTATGTAACAATATGTGACTACTTAGAACGTAATTCATGAGCGCTATAAACTATACCAATGTATGAAAGCTTCTTGGTCAATCCTTGTAGTCCTTGCATTTAAATCTGATGCTCATCTGTTTCTTTGTTTCAGATACTTTCAAAAACTGCCAACAATGCCGTCATGGAGACGGTGGACCCTGACATTATGAGCACTTGTAAGGACCTTGGTGCTGTGAAAAAGGTTTTTCAGCTGGCCCTCCTATGTACCAAGAAACAACCTGCAGACAGACCTACCATGCACGAAGTGGTTCGAGTTCTTGAGAATCTGGTGCCACCGGTGGTGCCTGTGCCCAAGCAAAATGCGGCATTAGCAATGCCCACGATGGCAACTCTAACCGATTACGACGAGTATCTCCTCAAGAACCCACCTACCAATTGCAATGGTTTAAGGAGTAGCACCTCGGACGCCAATCTCTTTCTCAAATTTGGCGAGGTGATATCTCAAAACACTAGCGAGGTATTGTATCTACATGCCTGAACACCCCCACCAATCTTTTTTCGTAGGCCTTAATGGCACCTTGATGGCGATTGCCCTGTTTGTGAAAGCTATTTTTGTATAATATATGTATGGCTTAACGATGTAAATCATTTACGAAAATGATGATTATGTCCGTCTCTTCACTCTTTTTGGACGCTGCAAATTTGGCACCGATTTGCAAGGCGGGAACTTGGTGTGGTTACCTCCTGTATGTGATGGAATTATTCATAACAATATCTACAGATGTGATAGAACTCGCCGTCCCACGTGATGGTGTGTGTAACTGGGAAGGGGTCCCCTGAAACTTGATTTGACGCTTGCCCGATCCCTTAGGCCATGCAGAGAGAGAGCAATTGCGGTAGGCACCCTCTCTGGTGTCTGACCAAGTTGTCGCTCGTTATGCAGAATACAGACTGGCTTCTTTTGTTGCCTACGGTGGTTGTGATCGGTTGCGTTCGGCTTTTGAGCTGGGAAGCCATTCTACGTTTCTTGTTTAGATATTCTGAATGCTCTGTTTACATATAACGGTGTCCAATCCTGAACTAATTGCCTTTGAAATAAATATCAGACTTACAATGAACAGAATATGAAGCCTGTGATAAGCAACGGCGACCACATTTTTCTCCCGACCTCTCTCATCTTTTTCGAAGGTCGTGCAATACATGTCCGGCAGTCTTCTTATTCTCATTCTCAGGTAGAGTGAGTACACTAGAAAACCCTCTGTCCTTGAACCTGCTAGTCACTAACCTCAAGTAGCAAAGACCATTGCACATAAAAGAATCTTCGTTTCTTGATTCCTCAGATTGATTATATCAAATATCACTTCCTGTGAACACCTGACGAACAATAGTAAAGCCTACTGGGTAAGTGTACCACTTTGAGCTATACAATTGAGCATAATCGCAACTTGCTTCGAGAAAAGTGTTTTTAAGGAACATACGAAGTAATTATTTACAATTTGTCCGTACAAAATACCTCCATATTTGCCATCCTGAGGTTCAAAAGTTGAGCCACATTAAAAGATGAGGGCAATTGCTGATTAATATTTTTTTCTTTTTTTAAAATAAATCTTTGTTGATAAATTTTTCTCAAAAGACCATCCATTTCTAACCTGGATTAATCACAAATAGAATTGGTGATAAAGCTCGTCCATGACATGACATTAAGCCAACAATTCATCCCTCGAACATCCATTTCTGAAAGGAAAAAGAATGGCAACATACAAGTATTCGTACACGTGTATCTTGAGCCCCTAGATACCCATTCAGTTCAAAGGAGATAAAAAAAAAAAATAGCACTCGATAGGTACAAGTCAAAATTCAGGCCACAACAATGCCATAACAAAGAACAACACTAAAGCCAGCCCAAAACAGAAGCCTGCGATCACTAGAAAAGCCTGAGGTAGATGGCCAAATTGTCAAAGCAGAAGTTAGAATGTACATAAGCCATAAAACCGTTGACTAAAAGCATCAACTATATAATTGTTTAGTTACCTTGCCTCAAGACTCGAAGCTGAATTTAATGATAGCCCTCTGTCGGTGCTAGTGCAAGAGCACTGCATGTTGATATAAAAATTATAATTTATAAGTTCATAAGAAATATTTTCAAGAATAATTTCTATTTAGATAAAAAAATAATACAAGTTTAAACATGCCTAAGGCATAATTAAATGTAACGGTGCTTGATAAAGTTTTCACTAAAGTTAAAAAAATTTCTAAACCTATGTCTCACTTTCCAACAATGCACCAATTAAAAATCCTCCCTTCAGATGATAGATCATTTGTTTCCTCACAGAACAAAATGGCTCCTAAAGCTGGTCACCTTTTCCCAGAAATACTCTTCTTCATCTCCTTCTTTCACCTTATATAAAAAAAGATGCTGGTCACATATCCTAAAATCTATGTGATCGAAAATGACAGTTTTGATAGCTAAATGACCTTCTTGATGTCAACCAGCTTTCTATTCAGTCATGGAACAGCACAAACATTGGCAAAGCTGCCTCAGCAATAGTATTATTCTTGAACTACTTTCCAGTTCACACTCACGAATGAAAAAATCTTAATTAAATATAACGAAAAAAGAAATGCATAGTATAACCGCACGATCTTATCATATATCACTCATAAGCAGAATGTTACTAATCACATTAAGTTAAATCATAGTTATCGCGAGGCTCACCCCTCCCGCCCAGAAAATCTTGGTAACCTGGCTGCCAGCCCACACTAAAGCCATGATTTTTAGGAATACGCAAAGTAAAAATGTAATCCACCCTAGAAATCAAATAGCAACTTTAAAAAGGTTAAAGATTGAAACAAATGTCGATGAATAAATGATCCAGATATCAGACCTTTGTACAGCTGCAAATACCCCACTTTCCCCGGAGCTGGAGCAACATAGAACTTGAAACATAAGGTTGATCCACTAAAATGTACATAGTATTCACTTTTATCACACACATGGAAACAACTTTACATGGTTTTCACAATCCACCTGACTGTTTGCAGTAAGAAAGATCCCAATGGAATTACCAGACTCTCAACAACTTTCATGAAATACGGCCCCTCTTATTTCAACTGGGTCATCGCTGCCAACGATAACAAAACCCAGACCTTGTAGAAAACCAAACATTAAATAACTAATTCCCGGTCACCTGAGATATTTTTTTCCCGAAAGAGAAAAAGAAAAATTATTGGTAGCTGACAACTTGGAATATCTTTCACAAACTGCCTAATGTCACTCACCATGCATACAGATACGCTGTCAGATAGTACACAATATTCAGCAATCCATAGGATAACACCCCAGATACTCCATACCTTTTAAGCTTCTCCATGGCCCTGAGAAATGTCTTTGAATAATTATCATAATGACAGAATAAACAGTTTGCCACAGAGTATTGGCAAACATACTTGGAAAGTAAAATGAAGACACTGAATGTTCCCTATGATGATATGTTGTTAACCCCAATAAATCAAATTAATCCCCCAGCAGTAAGACTGAAAATATGTGGCTAAAATAAAAAGAGTTTAGATGGGCATTAACAATGCTAGTAAACAAGACTTCAAGAGGTTTTCCAAAAGAAAGAAGAAAGTTCTCGAACTGGCCGAAGGCAACCTTTGTATGCAGCATCATGTAAGAAACCCAATATCAAACATTTTGGTAGTACCAAATATAACTAATTTGGACAGTAAGATGAATGGGAGAAGAAAAACATGAAAATAATGCAGATCAAACAAGCAAACAGTTCACTGGCATAACAAGAGGAGAAAAAGAAATTTTTTGGCCTTGCCCCTTGCCCGCACCTTCACTAGTCCCAACTAGCCTCCCATACCTCTTTCCTCTACCCTTAACTGATATTATTACTTCAGATAGCCCTGCTCGACTCTACTGCCTCTCTCTCTCATCACCTGAAATTACTCAATCATGGTAGCCCACTTAACAAAACAAAAATAACATTTGCAAAAGAAAAAGAAAAAACACTCAGCATGATCACTGAAAATCACTTGACAAACTAGAGTGAATGATTTTGGTTGTTATAAGTGGATGAATTTATTTATATAAAAATCATTAATTTCTAATAACAACAATCATCTACTTGTTAAAAAAATAATGGCTTTATCCTCCAAACGAGTATAAATGGATGGCTTTGATATAGAGGCACTGTCTATATAGAGGCATTTCTCATAGCAAGAACTTCTCATCATCGGATTCTTAACACAAGGTTCCATCAAAGGTATAGAGTTTCTTTTGAAAGAATTTGTGCAAAATAATGGATAACACTTTCAAATTTAGTCTTTGTCACCCATAAACTGACGGACAAACTAAAGTGAAGCTTCCTGATAGGTAGAATATTCATGATACTTTATATGTAGCACATTTATATCCTTCTTTTGATGAGTTTGAAAAATAGAACTCGAAGGCGAATTTTTTTTCATAAGAGGAGAATGATAACGTATAAGATGTTATTATTACTATGCCCCCTACACATTCAAATATTAACGAAGAACATGAAGAAGAGGTGTATGTTAAAAAGGCTGAACATCCTAAGACTACAAGGTCTATTCAAGGAGGAGTAAGCAGAGAAAGTCTTCACAAAGATAAGTTTTACTCGGTTTTATTTTAGACCCCAGTTTATGTATTTTTATTTAGGGGTATTTTCGTCCAATTTTATTTTAATATAATTAGTAGATGTGTTGGTAGGGATATATTAGTCACTACTGATTTGTCTTAATTAGATTTATATCATATATACGTCATCGCCATGTATAAGTCCAGATTATTATCATTACGTTGAATATAAATTCTGCTTTCATCACCTACGTCGCTGCTCTTCTTCCTTCTTGATGCTTCAAGTTTGATCAAGCTTGGGTATCAAAGGTGCATACGACTCGTTCTTGAAGCCTATATAGATCTTAGTTATCGGATTCTCAACACAAGGTTCCATCAGTTATGTAGATCAAAAACAAGTTATGAAAGATTAGGAAAGAAGATTTTTATGCAGACCGGACGTGCAGAAACAATAGGCTTGCCAGTGATTGCCACAATGTAAGTGCCAAGATATTATAAACATATTTCCTTCTATAACTCAACTCAGTGTGTTATGTGCAACATAAGAATGCGAATCTGCGATATGATTAAATTACATTAGTGTTCAGCAGGGCTTGAATCACCGTCATCAATATCAGCCACCTGTAATTCATAAACTTCAAATTAGTCTGCAGGAAAAACAAAATTACAAAACATGAGGAATACACATAAAATGGAGTAACAGTAGAAACACAAAAAGGCACGCCTACCCTCGCCCTTTGATATAAAATTTGACGATCGCAGCCTAATGTGATGTTTCGAGTTCGCAAATAAAATTTTTCTATGCAGCAACAGTAATTTGCCCTTGCAAAAAAATTTTAGTCCACTTACTCTCCAATACAAGTATGGGTGAATGCAACATCAACGTGAATAGAATCAAAATCAAGGTAAAGGCAAGCATCACCATGGAGAATCATTCAATTTTCCACACAACACAATTACGCAGAGAACATCTGAAACGATACAACCTCACCGTCACCGGCGGTACAATGCTGACGCAAGTTGCATCCGCGACGACACCTCAGCAGCCCATCCCTAACCACTAATGCAGACACGATAGAGATTGTAGAGAATGCACGAAACCTGTACAACAAGAAGAACAAAAGGGGTTGACATGAGGGACACGAGAAGTGGGAAGGGAAGGAGAGGTCATGAGTGGGAAAAGAGAAGCCAAAGGTTTGAGAGCAAGCTTCCAGACTGCAGACATGGAAGGAAGCCCTCGGCTTGCTTTCGGCCTCTGTAACTTGGACCCAAAAAGCGGCCGAGGCATACTGCGGTCCAGGGGTATACGTATAGAGCTTTTAAAAATTTTGGTACGTTTCGAAATCTGATACGTAAGAGATAACGATATATATATAAAAAATATTTTATCAAAAATATTAAATAAAATATCATTTAAATTCAATTTTTTTGTCTAAAATCAATAGACATTCAATTAAAATTTATAGAATTGACGAATGAAATAATAATGCTTATACATCTCACATCTAAAAGCATATTTTCTAAATAAATATGATAATAATTAAAATTTATATTATAATAATTATTTTATTAATTTTATGATAATAAACATTATTTTTGTTGTACTAAAATATAGATGTAGAACATCTAGTTATATCTATGGCAAAATTAAAAAGTAGCATCTTTTAAATAAAATAACTATTATATGGCTTACAAAAATAAAAAAAAGTTGTAGGTGTACAAACGGTAAAAGAGTTGATAAGATAGAAATAAAAATATAAAATATAAATAAACAAATAAGAGAGGAATGCTATTATTTACTTTTAATTTTTTGCTAGAAATTATAAAAGAGTGATAAAACTCACTTAAATATGGGGAAAGAAGAGTGTAAATTGTAAATTTGATCGTCTTTGCAGTGTATATAGATCTTTTAACTTTATAATTCACTAAAATAATCGAAACGAATGGGAAAAAATTATTTTTAAAGTGTATCGACTATATCAGCTGTGCGTCGTTTCGGTTTTTTCCATAAACGATATGTATCGACATAAAACGATTCACGTCAATATAGCGCGATACATATCGAATAAATAAATGAGCTCACTTTGTTTGTCTTCGTCTCTGAATTCAATTGTTTCAAATCTTTGACTCTAGCTCAAGCTTGCGCACACTAAATTTAAGATTTCTGTCTTTTTTAAATAATTTCATAATAAACTTTCACTTATTCCCATTTTTCATAATATTACAAGTAAATGATATATGTAAATTGCATATTCTTATTGAAAATTTCTGTTAAATTATGTAAAAGATTTTGCATTATTGTATTTAAGTTCACTTATTAAACCTAATTTAGAGCTCCGTATCGGGCAAAAGAAAAACTCAAATTTACTTAATTTAATTTTATTCGGGCTTCAAATTAAGTCTTTTATCAAGTCAAGTATTAAGTTAAACAAAACCTTAAACTGTCCTACACTTTCATCTCTTGCTTTGACAATATTTATAATTTAATTGTTGTACAATAAGATGAATTTTATGTAGGCCACCATGGGGTATATGATGGACCACACGAACTTACTACAACAAATTCACGTGGGAAGTCCTTTGTACACTACCAAAATTTTCCCCACTTTCCCCATCTTGATTTTGATTGACCCAAAAATTATTATGTAAGCATCACCTACGTGGCTAATTCAACGAGTCAATCAAATTCAAGGTAAGAAATATTTTAGTGGTGCATATAGCATTACTCTATCCATACGCCTTGTTGAATGAATGATTTGAGCAAATTTTTTATGCATCGTAGTACAACCCCGATGACTTGAGGACATCCAAGACCTTTAGCTTATTTAAAATGGGATAATTAAAGATGAGTGCTCCTACATGTATCATCAATCACCAAGAATGCAACCGTTCTATTTCGCAAGATTTTCTTTTGGGGGTAAAATTTACCTTGGAAGTAGTTTCATAGAGCTTGGGGAGAGCATCCAAATCTCAGAATCTCAACACATACTCTAAAAAAATGAACGGTTTCTGCAAGATAGTAAACACTACGTAGTAATAAATGTCAAAATCATAAAAAAAACGCATAGCATTTTCAAAGGAGATGACCATCGAGAAAAGTTCAAGATGTTTTGATGATTGCACTTTAAGGAGATGTGATTGGAACCAAAGCCCAAGCGGCCACAGGAGTACAGAAACCATTCGGCGAACTTCTTCATCTTCTCCACCCTACGGCGATTGTTCTTCTTGGATTCGGTGGTGCTAACAATCGGCAATCGAGAGGCACTGCACGTTCTCTAAAGCGGAGCTACCGTCAAAGATGGATTGATGGAAGAACACATGGACTGGACTTGCATTCCTCCAATTTCAAAAAAGCCAAGTCTTACTTCATCTCCTCCAGAAAAAAAGAGCGACCGGTAAAACACTGCCCTTGGTATGAATAAAGTGAGTTGGCATGTAATTATGTGAGTTTGAATGCGGTATAAAACAGAGCATGGGTTTGTTGTGAAGGGTGGTGATATAAAAACAGAGTATGGACATGTTGGACAGGTTATTGAGTTGTGAATAAAAATTGCATTTTTTTGTGTTATTTCTGAAGGGCTTTCGCTCCGACCTTTCAGGAAGAACAACAGGGAAGCAGGGCACTTCCCTGCTCCCTTGTTCCCGAATTCCATCCTCGTTCCACCTTTAGCATTTGCAGGTTGACATCGCAATGGCGCCGGTGAAGCAGAACAGCAAGCAGACCAGAGGAAAAGGCATCCTCGTCGACGCTGGTGAAGAAGAACATTGATCGCGGAGCTACTAGCAACTCGACCATGCACAACAGTTCGACCGTGTCTACCTGTAAAGCACTAGCTTGTGAAAGGAAAAAAACAAATGAAAACCCAAATTTTGACTTGGGATGTTGTGGATTGCCTTCTTCGTCTTATGCAGGATTCTATAATTATGCATAAACACGATCTGAATAGCAAACCAGAGAGAAAGATGTCGAGATGAACACAATTGAAATGGTAATTTTCACAAAGCAAAAGAGATGAAAGGCACCTGAAAAATGTCATCCTTGGTGAGATCAGACAAATTGCTCGGACTTTAGGTCGCTTGGATGTAGGCCTCTAGACAAAGCTTTTGCGCCATCATTTCGTTGTCTTCTAACCTAGGACTGCGACGCCGACTTCTTCGGAATTAAATTAAAGGTTGGCGAGAGATTTGAGTTTCCCCTAATTCAACAAGGCAAAGTCTCGCTTCATCACCTCCAGCAAAAATGAACGGCCGGTGAAACACCGCCCTCTTCAACATTGGATCGCCGAGGGACAAGCAACTCGACCACCTCACACAGCAGTTCGATTACATCCACCTCCAAAATCGCTAGCTTGTAAAGAAAAAAACAAATGGAAACCCCAAATTCAGTCTTGCGCTATTTTGGATTACCTTCTTCGTCTTATGTGGGATTCTATAACCGTGCATGAATACGATATAAATTGAAAGCAGGAAGATATAAGAGATGGACACTATTGAAATAGTAATTTTCAGAGTGCAAAAGAGATGAATGGCACCTAGAAAATGTCATCCTTGGTGAGATCAAACAAATTGCTGGGGCTTTTGGTCGCTCGGATGTAGGCCTTTAGATAGAGCTTTTAGTCGTCTTCTCACCTCAGACTCTGGCTTAGGCGTCTTTAGAATTGGATTAAAGGTTGGCCAGAGATTTGAATTTCCCTTGGTCAAAAAATGAGCGGACGGTGAAACACCACCCTCTTCACCAGTAGATCGCCTAGGGACGAGCAACTCAACCCCACACAGCTGCTCGACCATGTCCAATTGCAAATCACTAGCTTGTGAAAGAATAAAAAATGAAAACCTTAAATTCTGCCTTGCGTTGTCGTGGATTATCTTCTTCGCCTTATACGGGATTATATAGCCATGCATGAATACAATCTGAATAGAATAATGGAGAGAAAGATATCAGAGATGAACACAATTGAAATATTAATTTTCAGAAAGCAAAAAAGATGAAAGGCATTTGAGCAATGTCGTCCATGGTGAAACCAAACAAAATGTTGGGGCTTTCGGTCACTCGGACCTAGGCCTCCTCCAGACAGAGCTTTTGTGCCAGGAATTCGCCGCCCTCTGATCGTGTTTGGAGTTGGATTAAAGGTAAACGAGAGATTTGAATTTTTCTAAAATTTTCAAGAAACAGAGAGTCTCCAAATTCCCACGAAAATTTCGTTTGGGTACGAAAAGAATACGACCTAGCATTCGGTCTATTCATTCAGTTTCGAACCCGACTAAACCAAATTTTCGAAATGGGTTCAGCCACTTAAATTCAACTTAATTAAAATCGTAATTATTAAAACTACATCAAAATAAATTATAATTTTTATAATAAATAAATTTAAACATGATTTAATAATCATGATCATATTCCAAACTATTATATGCATTAACATTATATTAAACATCTCAAATAAATTAGGAATAAATCTAAAAAATTAATAATAATTTACGTAAAACTGAACATTAATTTTTTCCCCGGTTGTTTCAGTTGGTTTCTGTTTGTTAATCGAATTTTCGTGCACCTAGAAAATTTGCCCATGTTCAAAACGAACCAAACCATAGTTCAACGGAGCAAAGTGGGCTGTGTGAATTTGGACTGATATCTGTAAGTAAGGAGCTGAAAACAAGTCCTTAGGAGGGCCCTCATTCTCGACGCAAGCTAGCTCTTACTTGTGTTTGCCTTAAGCGCTCACTTCCGCTGGCTTAAGGAAGGAGGGCAGTTCGTTCAGAATCTTTACCAGGATTCACAAAATACAATTCCCACCCTCCAAGCAAAGGAAGGGTGCTGCTAGTAGGTACTTTAACTTCTTCCGCAAGGCCAGAAGTGATTGGGATTTGTTTTATTCAGATCACATGGAATAAGAACATAATACTTATCTATGTCCCACACGGCCAAGGAAGCATCTTTTTAAAATTCTTTTCACTGGAATGGGTGGGTTCAAGGGACCTGGGAGATCTCAGGCCTGATGAGGTCGGACCAATTGCTGGGAGATTCGATGGCACGGAGGTAGGTCTCAAGACAAAGCTTTTACGTCGCCATCGACGCCGTCTTCCCACTTCGGTCTCCGGCGCCGGCGACTTCGCCGACCGGAGTTCGATAAACGTCGCCGAGAGACCTGATCTTCATTTCAGGGTTTGTGAACTTTTCCAGGAATTCGACGCCTTCATGTACTGGGCCTGTGGTTAAGTACTAGAACTAAGAAGGCCCTCCAGAACCCACCAATCCCTAAATCGGTATAACTTGTATAAGCAATTAATCACCGTCAAGTCTCCAAACTCGAGACTCGTCTCGAAATACAATAAGCATTAAAAACAGGTCTAAATATTTCCAAAAAAAAAATCATATATGAACATTTTAAAAAACTATTAAATCAAAAATAATTCATTCAATAAAAAAAAGTGAATAATAAATAGTTGTAGTCAAGGCTGCCAGTTCGGCTAAATTCAATTGCTAGTTGAGCTCAATTTATATTCGAATTCGGCTCGAATATTTTGAAACTCGTTCGAACTCGACTCGAGATCGAACGAGTTTTAAATATACATATTTGAGTTCGATTCAAATATTTTTTATGTGTTCGAACTTGACTTAAGTTCAAATATACTTAAACTATTTAATTTTCCTAAGCTTGAACCTCGTTCATTCATGAGCTCGAAACCAACCTAATACCTACCATCTCAACTATCTCACTTCTTTATTATTATATTATATATATAATATAATATAATATAAAGACTATATTGTTATATTATTTTACCGAATTGAGTTCAAATCGAGCTACAAGTCGAGTTCGAGTTATAACCAAATCGAGTCGAGTTGAACACGGCTTTGCTTAAATTTGACTCGTAAAATTTAAGTTCAAGCTTGAGTATTTAAATATCGAGTTTCGAGTCGAATTGAGCTGAACTGAACCGAACGCTGAATACTCACGAGCTTGCTCACTCAATTAACAACCCTAAACTCAATATCCGACTTAACAAAATTTTGACTCAAAAGTTACATTTCAAAATAAAGTCAACCTAGTTTAGGCCTATGTCTGTTTATTTAACGTGACTCATAACTTATTATTAAATTATTATTATATTATAAAATATTAATATACGAGAGATTCAAGCGATAGTTTCTTATAAAATAAAATTAAAACTATAAAAGACCATACGACTTTATAACAACTAGGCAAGACATTATACCAAATAATTTATAGATTTTAATTAAACGAGGAGAGAGGTTATAAAGTCGTATGTCTTCATTTTTTAATTTTTCTGTATTTTAATTGACTAAAATTTCCTACTTTTATAGAGTTATTTTTATTTTAAATTTATGCTAGAACCTTATATTAAAAATGAAGACATTGCAGTATATGAATACATAAAAATTGGTTTAGTTGTAGCTCTTCGACTGATTGAAGTCCGAGACCACCTTTGTTGCTGATGCTCCCCCTCACTACAAGATACAAACTTCGAGTAAAAAAAAGAACGATAGAGGTCATCTTCCCAACCAAACATTGCACAGAATCACGGTATCTATCAGACTCAAATGCAATAAATGCATTGGTAATAACTATTATATATTTTGAAAAAATGCTATCTGTGAATACAACTACATTCCATTGACCATTGATATTCCTCTGGTCATGGTTGGCGGCGGGGAGGCAATTCTGTTTTGTCGGCATCTCCACCTCTTTCGAGATCGACTTCCCGAGGAGAGCCGCCGGGATATGCCCTCGGAAAAAACTTTCTATCCCCGCTCAGTATCCTTTTCAATGACAGAATTCGAGAACCCGGCGTCGACGCAGAGCTGGCCTCACCCTCCAGAGCTTCTGCTCTGCTTGGTATCTCTACCCGAATTCCACCTTTCTTTCTGTGGGGAGAGGAATTATCTTGTTGACACGATGGATGCGGTACTTTCGAAGCCGATAATGAGGAGAAAGTGGAGGAAGAAGCTAGCGACGAGGTTGGTGAGGATGAATCTGAAAATATGTTTCCCTGTTCGGCCCTGCAAGAGTCGCAGGGCTGGGAGCTCGATGACACATCTGGCCCAGACGCAAATTCCGTCGATACAAGAGAGTGGGACTCTTCCGACGGCGGTTGGGGGTGGACGCCGGCTCTGCATAGCGGGCAGGTGGAGTGACTAAGGAACCACATATCGATACAATCAATGTGGAAGCTATGGTTGCACTTGGGTAGCTTCCTCCCGACCTCCCCTCTCGGAACTCACTCAAGCACACCGCGCACTCCATAGTCTCCTCCTCCGCTTTCTCATCACTCTTGGCCGAGAAGACGAAGATGGGAAGGGAGAGGAGGGCGGATGCGTCCAGACCGCGCGGCGAGACTAACTCCACCACCGAGCCGTTCTCTCCGACGAATACCAACCTCGACTGTCGTCGCCGCATGCGGCGGGATGCCTCACGTCGGATCTGGTTGCGGCGGTGGCGGATGATGCAGCATCGAGCGTAGACATGGAAGCCGAGGATGAAGAGGACGACAAATAGGAGTACGACGATGGCACATAACATAAACTTTCCGCTTAGATCATAGGACCGCGGGGCATGGGCATAACTCCTTTGAGTTCCTGCTTGATCTTCCATATTTTTTTCACCAAAGAAGTCTTGTTTGTTCTTCTTCTATGCACAAATTGCACACATACAAGAAGATGGTACGTATATATATGTTGTCACATGCTAAAAGCCGGGGGAGAGAAGGAAGAGGGAAGCTTCGGTGTGTGTCATGTATGTGACTTTACTAACTCCAGATTTTGGATCTACTTTCTCCACTTGCCTGTATGCATTACCATTTGTAAAGTCTAGATATGGTTTAAGACGGGGACCATGTAGCTCCCGCTATAGCATTTTTGTCTGGAAACGAAGGGATGGGAATGGGAAATGAGGACGACGGTGAGACTTGGTGGCCTGGTGGGTAATGGGTTTGGTATATTTATCAATATATCAACATACATTGACTTTGGGTGGAATTTGGTGCTCGAGGCTGTTGTTTGGGGCCCAACAAGAGCTTGCTTGAGAGCTTCTTCCTCACGTTTTGCTCCATCGCCGGCGACTTTTGGGGGCAACTTTTCGGCTTTTTTTCTTTTTCACACACGTGCACGCACGTCAATCTATATATATCTATATATATATATAATACACACGTTCAAAACCTTCGCCACTCCCATTGTTTTCAGAGGCGTCTGATCAGTCAAACGACTAATTAAGGGGATCACGTAATAAAACCTGTTTCAAAGTCAACATGGAAGCACTAATATCAAGTCTCACCGGTTACATAGTCAACATGATCTACTCGTTCCACTAGTGGCTAATGCCTATGCATTTTGGTTTCCTACAATAATATGTCCGATTGACCGAGCAGTGTCCGTTCCTTGAATATGATACCATATACTACCCATAGAGGACCCGGGTCCCTCGTATTTACAACATCTGGGACTGGAGAAAACCTGTTTTAATTAGTTTCGTTTTGGCGTTACTAATTGGCAATTACTTCTTCCAATATATAAAAAAAGGAAAAATATGATTGTGCTTGTGTGATTAATTTAATAATATATGGTGAATGATTGAAGCATGGGACCCTTCCAGGGTGAGCATGGATCATGTTCCTCCCTGTCAGCGCGCAGGTTGCAAAAAATGGTGGTTGTGAGTTAGGTATATCGAACCATGCATCGGCCAGTCCCATTCACGTGCTCGATCGGCACAACGAGGGAAGGCAATATAATCGCTAATCCCTTCCCATTAAACCCATGTTATATGCTCACCCGCCTGTGGGTATACAAGTTTTTCCAAGAGTCCCTACGCAAATCGGGCATCCCCAACTCAACTAAATAAAAGGGTTGGTTTGAAGGCTCGGTATGGGGATTGGGTTCTTGCAGCAAGCCCATGGGTGTGAGCATGGCAAGGAAATTTGGGAACGATTGATTTCAAATTTTTTTAAAAAAGTAATCAAGTTTACAAAATTATATCAGATAGAAGCTAATTTTAAAATTTTCGTATCAATCATGACCAAATTCCACATTTTTTATTTAATAGCGAAAATACTCATAATTTTTTTTATTTTTTATTACTACAAAAGCAACAAATGAATAAAAGCTATAATTTTTACTAACTTCGTATATAAAAATAAAAAAAATGACTAATAAATAATAAGTAGACTCTAAAATTACATTATTGATGAGCTTAAAAGCAAAAAGATTTGAAATTTTTTTGGAGCATCAAAAAGAAAAAATAAAATAAAATATATAATTTTTTGGTATTTGAAATTGTCATATTTTATTAGAAATTAAAATTTTTTTAACTTATATTTTCTTATTATGAATAGTTTTAAAAAAAATAAATATCATTCATATTATGAAATGTAAGAAAAAAATGTTTAAAAAATTTTTGAAGTTAGATTAAAGGTATTTATGTCAATAAAATAAATATTATGAGTCAAATATTTTTAAAATATATAAATTTATTATACATGAAAAATTTTAGATTTTGCTATAACTCATATAAATTTAATTTTTTGAACATTTATAATAGAAAATATTAAAACTTTGCTATTTATGATATATATTTTCGTAGGAAATGTGTTTAAGAAGAAGTCTTTTTCTTACATGGGTACATACCTTGATAAATGGCACTTAGCCTGAGCTACAAGTGTTTTGACCCTTAAATATTGATCTGATGATTAGAATTAAATTTAGAAAATTTGTCATGATCTTTAATGACAAAAATATTCTCATCTCCTATCTCATCAATTTCTATCTCTCTGTTGCAACGCACCCATCGAAGTCGTAGTAGGTAGTCATGGAACGTGCTGTACTTAAGCACCCGGCGATGCGGGCGGCCGTGGCCATGAAGATCTCCATGTTCGTGTTAGCCCGCCTTTGCGAACCCCCAACCCTGCCCACTTTTTTATAATGAGGGGCAAGCCAACGTCAAGATTGTTGTAAAATTTAACACAGGAGATGTACAAAATTTCCGACGTGATTAAAAAGGAAGATCCTAAATACAATCTACACGAACAACTCGTTAGTATCAAATCCGGAAGACACGGCAATACTTTCTTCAATGCAAGATTTTCGCTTTATACACTATAACATTCTATGATAACTCTGCATGAAAGATATAATAGATTCATCACCTTGAGAGTGTAACAACAAGGAAAGTTTTCAATTTTTTCTCACACCACATGATCAAATCAAAACTCTGTTTCAAAATCAAAATTTTCTTTTAAAAACTTAATAAAAATCACTAGAGACCAGGTGGGAAGAAAGAGATGCAAAAAATTAGTAAAACTTTTTTTACTCTTTAGAAAGAAGGGTTTATAAAAAAAAATGATAAAAGGAAGTGAAGCTTTGCGGCGCAAATGGAAGCCACTCATTGCACGCCAACACCTGGGCATTAGCGATTGGAAAACCCAAACGCTTATAATGCCTGGGCACTAGCCCAGGCGTTGGATTTAAAAACACCAATCCCAACAATCCCCACTTATTTTTAAAATTAGAAAAACCAATAATTTAAGAAAATAATGATTATGTGTAATTTTAGTTCAGAACAAATATCTTTTGATTTGAACTTGCTCCTAATTTGATAAAGTTATCTTTACAAGTTGAAGTAAACTAAGTCTTTGAACTTTATATCTTTAAGTTAAAACTTTATATGTCTAACAAAAAATCACAAGTGTGACAAAAATTGAAGGAAGAGGGTAGTGGTATTCCTGCCATGCAATAAGTGTCTTGTTTTCATGAATATTTTTCATTTAAGAGATTAATCATAACTCTATCCACAATCGCCCACATTATTACATTCATATGGGTAAGAGTTTTCAAAAATATTTTGTAAGTCAATATGACATCTAAATAAATATTAACTCTTATTAAAACAATTAAGCCAACCTATTTATAGTTTTAAGGAATAGCTTATATAAATAATTTATAGCATTCCTCCCATCACCCATTAACTTGTTGTACTCATTGAATCTGCATATGAGATCTCCACTTGTTAGATTGGGTTGCCACTAATAATGATTACATATTGGCTCTCGATGACTTATGAATTCTTAAGATAATCCCTTAAAAAGAAAACTGATCAGTTGTAATTTTTATACATTTCACAGATTTTAAAATTATACTAGTGAGATTTAATTATATTTCTTAAAGTTTATTTTGTGATGTTTAGTACATTTTAACATATAAGATATCTAAAACCTCATTATTACGATTTTCTTAATAGTACAAATTGACTTCTCAAGAAAAGGATGATTGCTACTCTCTAAGCTCTTGCCAAATCTCAATGAAGTACATCTCTTATATGATCGTGCCTCACATTGGGCATGTTCATTAAAATTTGACAATTTATATACTATCATCCCCACCACACAAGTACTTGAAAAGTAATTTATGCTTTATTTCATCAATATATGAAATTCTTTAGAATCAACATACTTGTCAAACATTTATATCACATTTGCAATGACAAAACTAACATTTCTACAATCACTCAGATATGACAAAATCTATCAAGTATCCTCCAATAAGTAATTATCCACCATTTTCTTAATATAAAACTAAGATTAGATGAGTTATACTCTATTTCTTTTAAACTTGAGTCATAAGTAGCTATTGTTCACAATAAGGTAAATATAAATCCAATCTTGCAAGATGTAAGTTATTCTCAAATTTAATACTATATTTATAACATGAAGTTCTTCTTGCATTAAGCACTCGGAAAGACCTTTAAATTTAAAAGAAATTAAATTTTACCACCAAATATTTATATATTATCCCTTCATGGAATAATACCACATATGAATCCTTTGACTCAATCCAATAAAGTCTTTATTGGAATTATAAAAGTCTCATATTTTTAATTCATCTAAATCTCAAATATTTCATACCAATGTTTGTGTTAATATAAAGAGCATATTAACACACATTATTTTTTAAGTTTGCATGTCAAAATCCTTGCAATAGTTTTATATAAATCACCTTTTTTAGCAGTTTATAAACAATTACTATTTCACCATCCATATATCGGGTCACAAAATTGTATAAACTTATTAGAGCATAGCACATGGACTAAAACAATTTTACACACATAGAATAAGCTTGAAAGTTGATTTAGTACTCATTATTACTATAAATTTGGTTCAACATGCCTAGATTGTTATCCATATATTCATCAATATTTAACTTCTCTTAAATATTGACTTACACCTAATGTTATTATTGATAAGTAAGTAAACTAAAACCATAATCCACTTATAAGTCTTTGATGAATACACCAACATTATAATTTCACCACATAGAAGTTTTACTAAACATTGTTGCTGTATAAAAGTCATTCAATCATATCTGTCTAAGAAAATAAATTGATTTTATACTATATTTCTTCACAACTAATAATATATTTTTTCTCAAACTTGTAAAATTTGGTAGATTTAATCTCTATCATTTTTTAACTCGAATTATTCAATTATTATCAATTCTACCTCAAATGATGAAACATAATTAGAAGCTTGAATCACTTTTTTAGTATGATTATTAAATATAGAATTTATCCATAAGACATTATTCAAATTTCACATCATATTTTGGGCAATCAAATTAAGAACTAAAATAAATTTATATTTTTGACATGCAAGTATTAAGCTTCTCAATGTAAACTTCATAAGAGATCTATCATTCTAATTTTCAACTTTACAATTAAATGGTATTTGCACCATGTCTTTAGAATTTTAGGTTTTATACCATTAATTCTATTTCTTGTATGATATTAAATTTCATTTCTTGTTAATAATCCACAAGGATTTTATAAGTTGAATACATCATACCACCTAAATATTTCAAGGCAACATTTATAAACACAATAAATTTATTTTCGCCCATCAATATGGATTTAGTGAAATATGTCTTCTCCTCAAGAGTTATATTTTTTTCTATGCAAAACAAATTAAACTCAAGTAAATATGTTTGCCCTCATAAAATGATCTTAATTTCATGATTAATTTCATTCTCAATTTCAGACTCTCAATATGAAACCTCAATATGATTTCTTTGGTTCTTAATAAATAGAAAATAAAATTAATAAAAATTAATATACAAGAATACTATAAAATAATATTCTCAATATCTCTTAATATTAAATTTATCTATTTCACATAAATCAAAGTATAAAAGATTAAGTTACTTCATAACTTATTAAACTTGTTTTAATCTTTGTAGTAATTAAAATTGCATAAAGATTTCACATTTAATAGTAATAGAAAAATCAATATCTTAGGAATAAAAGTTCATATTCACCAATTCAAGGTACTAACATGATACATTCTGCCATATATATAACAAGTATCAGCCTTTGAATATTTGAATTCAACTTATCTTCCCACAACCAAAATCAAATCATTAAGAATAAATAATTATTCTTAAATTTTTGTCCATAAATTTTAAATGTCTTATAATAACCATAATTTTCTCAAACACGCATAAAATCACCTTAATTTAAAGATAATCAACAACCAATCTATTGAAATATTTGGCATAATATATAATGACTTGAGAGTATTAATATTCAACAATATAAATTGAAAATATATTTTACTTACTCCTTTAACTTGTGCACCAACAAAATAAAAAATAATGGAAAACCCTTTCTCTATTTTCTTCTCAAAATAAAAACTTGAAAAGTTATACCACAAAAAATTATTTTTACAAGTCTCAATCAAGCCACCTTAATTTATCCACCTTCTTGTGAATTTATGAACCAAATTAATTCATTATTGGTTTTTTGATATAGTTGTATTACTTTTGTCTCTATATTTTTTTTGAGTTTATTTTTATCAAATCTGAAATTTTCTCGTAAAGTGACATGCATCTACACACATAATAACAGTCATAATCTTTAAACTGTTTACCTCTTGGTTTTTCTAATGTACATATTCCTTTTGATTTTTATTATATAAAAAGTATTTATTGTATACCCTTCTAAAAATTATTTTAGTATTTGATAAAAATCTTAGTATGATAATTTAAATTTCTTACTTTTTCTCTATCTTTATTTACCCCACCAAATCATCA
>JAURVB010013070.1:0-31098 GCA_033002965.1 Piper betle
TCTGTTCTGCTGTGTTCATGACGTTATCATCATATACTTGGGTACGCATGACCCTCATAGCTCATACACGCGACCGGCATCGGCTCGGTACACGTGTCCTGAAACTGACTCAATTCAAAAAAATAACGGTCGACCCGACCGGTTCTGAATATAAAACCCTAACTCGAATCGTGGGTTTTACAGTCAAAGTGAGAGGACCAATCAAACCTTGGAGGATTTGTTGAGAGCTTGCATCCTTGACTGGGGAGGAGATTGGTAGAAACACTTAGCCTTGGCTGAATTCAGCTATCATAACTCTTACCAAGCCAGTATAGGAATGGCACCATTTGAAGCCTTATACGGTAGGCCTTGACGATCTCCATCATGCTGGTTGGAGTCTACATAGATGGTTATAGTCGGCCAAAGATGGTGAGAGAAGCAGCTGAAAAGGTGCAACTCATCCAGTAAAGGCTTAAGGCAGCACAGGATATGCAGAAAAGTTATGCTGATACTCGAAGGAAGGACTTAGAATTCCAAGTTGGAGAGTTCGTCTACCTTAAGACCTCACCTAAAAAGGGAGTGATCAGATTTAGAACATCAGGGAAGTTGAAGCCAAGATTCATAGGACCATTTCCAATTTTGGATCGAATTGGAAGTTGTGCATATAGATTAGCATTACCACCAAGCCTTGATGGAGTACACAATGTCTTTCATGTGTCAATGCTAAAGAAATATGTACGAGATGAGAATCACATTATCACAAATTTTGTAGATTTAGAGCTACAGTCGGATTTAACCTACGAGGAAAAATCGATTTGAATCTTGGCAAGGGAAACAAAGACACTCCGTAGCAAGGAGATCCCTTTGGTAAAGGTATTATGGAGAAATCATGGATTAGAAGAAGCAACATGGGAGACTGAACAGGAAATGGCCAGAAAATATCCTAGCCTGTTTCTAGCATAAAATCCGTGTAAATCCGATTTATGCTATGATATTTTGGGGACAAAATAGTTCTAAGTTAGGGAGATTGTAAAGACCCGGAAAAAAAAATTTCATTAACTGGTTAAGTATGAATTACTCGGTTAAATTGAAAAGTAATTTATAATCGGACGATTCTAGTTTAATCAGTCGAGTCGAACACATTAATTATCCATTTAACCATTTAAGTGAACCATACCATTTAAGAGGTTGAGTGAAAAGGTTAAGTGAACCGTGTTAATTACCCAATTACCCGGTTAAAGGAAATACCAATGGATGATGGGGTGTGAGAATTTAATGAAGGGGACGTTGAACCTAGGAAATACCAATGAATGATGGGGTATGAGAATTTAATGGAGGGAATGGTTGAAGTGTATATATATGCATGAGGAGGGAGTATTTCATCCCTCATCTCCGTCCCAGGCGACCTCCCCATTACTGTATTAGGGTTCACGGGTCACAGTCAGTTGTAATCTCAAATCAGGTATGTATAATAGGTAGAACATCGTATTATCCTCGATGGTAGCCTAGGTCGGCCTGAGCCCAGATTTGACTACCATGCATCGAGTGCCACCGGGGTCAATGAATTGACTCAGTCCGACACTGGGTCGTGTTATGTGTGTGAATTTTGTAATGCATCGACATTGTTTTGGAGTAGTGATAGCCACCCCATAAAAAGGCTACGGCTGGGGTGAGTGAGGCACAGTGATTCCTCCACGCACTGAAGTGCAGTGATAGCCGCCCCATAAAAAGGCTACGGCCAGGGTATGTGAGGCACTGGCACTGGAGTGCAGTGATAGCCGCCCCATAAAAAGGCTACGGCCGGGGTGTGTGAGGCACTCACACTAGAATTGGTAGTGAGAGGTTCCCTACAAACGGGGCATAGCAATCACCTGAGTGCAGTGATAGCAGCCCCACAAAAGGCTACGGCCGGGGTGTGCAAGGCATTGGAACTGGAGTGCAGTGATAGCCTCCCCATAAAAAGGCTACGGCTGGGGTGTGCGAGGCACTGGCACTAGAATTGGTAGTGAGAGCTTCCCCACAAACGGGGCATAGCAATCACCTGAGTGCAGTGATAGCTACCCCACAGAAAGGTTTCGACCGGGGTGTGCGAGGGACTGGCACTGGAGACTGGAGACAGTAGTTGTAGCCTCCCCACAAAAAAGGCTACGGCCGGGGTGTGCGGATCACAGCGGATACCTCCTCCGCATTATTTTAGAGTATAGCGGAATCGCTCCACTGCATATTAAAATAAACATAAGGAAATAGTGGAATGTACTTGTTTTGTTTTATCTATTATACTACTTAGTGTTGTAATCATTAACGCGGAATTGCCTCCGCAGGTGTGCAGATACGAGATTAGGTGATTGACATCCAGAGTATGGAGCAAAATAAATATGAGGACTCCTTTTTTTTTTAATTGAGAAATAAGTGTGGTTGCTGGGAAACGGTCCAAGACTGTGGGATCTTTATATATGTTATTATTTATAAAAAATGTTTGACATAATTACTTTACTTTTGAGTAACACCTAGCCAGTTAGGCCCACAATATCGTGAAAAATAGCGGGTCGTTACAAATGAAATACGGGTGTTTTCACATACCCTAGCCGTCATTTTCATTTTTATAAATTTGGAAAGGGGATGTCATTTTTCACATACGGGTGAAAGGGTGTCTTCCTCACCTTAGCTGCCTAGTTCTCTTCTTCCTTGGTGGGGCTTCCTCCTTTCTTGGGTATCCTTCCTATCTCCATATTCTTACTTTGCAAGCATGTTCTTTTTAATTTGATAATAAGCTTTATAATCATGAGGATTAAAGTTTAAAATCAACAAGAAAGAAACTAAACATAAATTTAAGTTTAATTTGGCCAACAAGTCCCCTATTTCGGCGAGTTGGGGAAGCACAGGCAAGGTTTCGCTAGGAATCGGTGACAACAATCATTCCGACGTTGGAAGATGATCCTACTCTCTTCGTCAATCAGTGTAGGGTCGATCTCACGTGTGTGGATGCCGGTCTGGGGTGGTAAATGGCCAAAAGTAGAAGATGGGGGCAAAAACAGAGGCGACGGTGGTGGGGGAAGAAGTCTGGTTGTCTTGGGTGGCGACGGGGTTCCAATATGGCCGAGGAAGGTAGATAGGTGGTCGAGTGTGTCGAGGCGACCCCCCAATTGAGGTGGCGACGCTCACCGGCAATGTAATCGCCTACGCGAGCGCCCTGCTAGGCAGGCGTTGCGGGCTTCGCCGCAGCCAGAAGGCGGCTGGAGTTGGCCGGGGAGACTCTGCAATGGCATGGCAAGTCTGGGAGGTGATGATTGACGGCGACCGGAGATGATTGCCAGCAGTGGCTGGAGGGCGACTACTGTCGAGAACAGGGGATGGCGCCGGGGAAGAAGAAGAAGAAGAAAATTACCTTGGGTGGCAAACTTGTAAATAATGCTTGACTCGACATAGCTCGAGTTAAATAATAATTCCAACTTGTAAATAACACCAGACTCGATACCGACTCGAGTTAAAAATAATTCAAACTCGTAATAAATCTTTAAAAATCATTATTTTAATCGGTTATGAGTTAAAGTTATTAAACTAATTAATTATTGGACGAAGTCGACATAGACATAAGTAATAAAAATACGGTAATGATAAATTGTCTATAATTAATCGGCGTAATACAAGCTATTAAAATAAATTGGGCGGTTATAAGTGATTAATAAAATAAAGATTTTACCTTTGCCTTATTAAATTTAATATTAGGTAAATAAAGTAATTATTTTAATAACGAATAATTTAAAATAATTATATTAATAATATTTTTGAATATTACAAATTATTTTAAATAATTTAATCGATCAACTTATTTAATTAAATTGCTATAAATAATAGTAACGATTAAAAAATTATAACCGTAAACTAAATCATCAAGATTGGGGTTAAGTAATCATCATCACAATGGAAAATTAAATACTTCTTTATTAGTAATAAATATTTTATCAATTGTTAAGTATTAATTATGATTTAGATAATTAATTTAAAATGTGAAGTAGGATTTCAATGATTGTGTCACAGGAATAACTAATTATCTCACTAGATTTGTTGATAATTTAATATTTAATATTTTTGGAAATGATATATATATATATATATGATATTTAGTTGCATGCATTCCTACTCTAATAAAATTATATTTATATATAATTTTACATTCTCGTTCAGATTTGGATCATTGGTCGCAGCTGCGAGTTCAAAATATCGAGGTTCGTATAAACCTTTGAAATATTGTACTTTCCCTTGTTGGCAGCCTAGTCGGCCTGAGCCCTGATTTGACTACCATGCGCTGTAACGCAATCAGGGTTAAGGAATTGACTTAGTTGTATTGTCCATATAATTATTTGAAATGTCGTATTTTCCCAAATTGGTATAATTATATGAGATTGTGAATGTTTTTTATTCAAACTGGTAGCCTTTGTCGGCACATAATGTCAGAATGAGCTGGGAGACAATGTTCAAATCTCAGAATGAATTGCAAGACCATGACTAACCTCAAAATGAATTGGGGGACCACCTAATCTCATAAGGAGCTGGGAGACAATTTTCTAATCTCATAATGAACTGGGACACCATGACTAATCTCAAAATGAATTGGGAAACCACCTAATCTCAAAATGAGTTGGGAGACAATGTTCTAATCTTAGAATGAACTGGGAGACCATGACTAACCTCAAAATGAATTGGGCGACCATGACTAATCTCAAAATTAATTGGGAGACCAACTAATCTCAGAACGAGCTGGGAGACGATTTCTAATCTCATAATGAACTGGGATACCATGACTAATCTCAAAATGAATTGGGAGACCACCTAATCTCAGAATGAGCTGGGAGGCGTTTTCTAATCTCAAAATGAGTTGGGAGTCGACTTTTACTAATCTTAGAATGACCTGAGAGACAAATTACTAATCTCAGAATGACCAGAGGGATAATTACTCTGTACTTGTGTAATAATAATAATAAAAATGAGTGAAATGATAATATGGATGATATTGACTTGTTTCATTTCATTATGCGGTTTAGTGGTTTTATCACTAATGCGGAATTGCTTCCACAGTTTGAGCAGCTTTGGGACTAAAGAATAGAAGTGTGGTTGGTGGTTCTTTTACCAACCCAGGTATGGTGAATCGATAATAAAGTTGGACTTCCATATTATTCTCTTGTGTTATAAATGTGGTTATGGGAAATGGTCCGAGACTGTGGGACAGTTATTTTAAATTTTAGAGAACATGATTTATTGTTATGATTTATATTATATGTTGTAGGACTATTTGCTATATTTAAATTCATGTTCTGGAAGGTTACATTTACATTAAGTATATTTTTAAGTAACACCCGATCCAGTTCAGGCGGGTCGCTAGAGGAGGATTATATGTTGACAATATTGTTAAAGTGCTTGGGATTCCAAAGGAGATAGTCTCCGACCGTGATCCCTTATTCACCTCACATTTCTAGGAAGGTTTCCAAAAATCCATGGGAACTCAAATTAAGTTCAGTTCAGCATATCATCCCCAAACTGATGGTCAGAGTGAGAGGACTATTTAAACTTTGGAAGATTTGTTAAGAGCTTGCATTCTTGACGGGCAGGTGACTGGGAGAAACACTTAGCCTTGGCTGAATTCATCGCCAATAAATCTTACCAATCCAGTATAGGGATGGCACCATTTGAAGCCTTATATGGTAGGCCCTGTAGATCTCAATCGTGCTGGCTGGAGTCTACCAAAGCAGTTATAGTCGGGCCAGAGATGGTGAGGGAAGCAACTAAAAAGGTGAAACTCATTCAGCAAAGACTTAAGGCAGCTCAGGATAGACAAAAGAGTTATGCTGATACTCGAAGGAAGGACCTAGAGGTCCAAGTTGGGGAGTTTGTGTACCTAAAGACATCTCCTACGAAGGTGGTGATCAGATTTAAAATATAAGGGAAGTTGAATCCAAGATTCATAGGACTGTTTCCAATCCTGGATCGAGTTGGGAATTGTGCATATTGATTAGCATTGCCACCAAGCCTAGCTGGAGTACACAATGTTTTCCATGTGTAAATGCGAAAGAAGTATGTATGGGATGAGGATCATATCATCACAATTGTTGAAACTTAAAGATACAATAAAATTTAACCTACGAGGAAAAGCCGATCTACATCCTGGCAAGAGAAATAAAGACACTCATGAACAAGGAAATTCCTTTGGTAAAAGTATTGTAGAAAAATCAGGGGTCAGAAGAAGCTACATGGGAGACTGAACAAGAAATGGCAAGGAAATACCCTAGCCTATTTGTGGCATAAGAGATTTATATTTGTAGTGGCATGAACTAATCCCGAAGAAATAAATAAAGTTAATCATAATTGTTCTGTTGCCTGTTATGATATTTTGGGGATGAAATATTTCCAAGTTGGGGAGATTGTACAGACCGTGAAAAAAACAAGGATACGAACACGGTTCAGGAAGGACCGAATGTGTTTTATTACATACCCTGTTACCCGGTTAAATGAAATGCGGGTGTTTTCACATACCCTAGCTGTCATTTCATTTTATTTTATGAAGGACGTCCTCCACCCTAGCCTTCATTCGTACTTTCTTCTCCTCCTCCTTACCGGCATGTCTTCTTCCTTGCCTAGGTATTCTTCCTATCTCCCTCTTGTTAATTTTCTTTCATGCATATTTTAATTTGATAATAAGCTTTATAATCGTGAGCATTAAATTATAAAATCAACAAGAAAGAAACTAAACATGACTATTGGCCGACAAGTCCCCTGATTCGGCAAGATGGGCAAGCACATGCAAAGTTTCGCCGGGAATCGGTGGTGACGGTCATTCTGACGTCGGAAGATGATCCTACTCTCTTCGTCAATTTGTGTAGGTTCGATCTCAGGTGTTTGGATGCCGGCCTGGAGTGGTAAATGGCCAAAAACAAACGACGGTGGCAAAAATAGAGGCGACGACAGTGGGTGAAGAAATCTGGCCGTCCTAGGTGGCGACAGGCTCCAATCTGGTTGGGGAAGGTACATAGGGGGTCGAGGGTGTCGAGGCGACCACCTAATTGAGGCAGCGATGCTCGCCGGACGTGGTATCGGTGACGCGAGTGCACCGCTAGGCAGGCGATGCAGGCATCCCCTTGGCTGGAAGGCGGCCGGGGGTTGGCCGGGGTGACACTGCAACGGCATGGCAGGGCTGGGCAGCGATGATTGATGGCGGCCGGAGACGATCACTGGTGGCTGCTGCTTGGAACTGGGGATGGCGCTGGGGAAGAAGAAGAACAAGAAAATTACCTTGGGTGGCAAACTTGTAATAATGCTTGACTCGACACAGCTCGATTAAATAATAATTCCAACTCGTAAATAACACCTGACTCGATACCGACTCGAGTTAAAAATAGTATGAACACATACTAAATCTTTAAAATAATTATTTTCATGGGTTATGGATTAAAGTTACTAAACTATTTAATTATTGTATGAAATTGCCACGAGTAATATAAAAAAATCGGTAAAGATAAAGGGTCAATAATTAATCGGCACAATAAGCGATTAAATTAAATTGGACGATTGTAAGTAATTAAGAAAATAAAGATTTTACCTTTACCATAATAAATTTAATATTAGGTAAATAAAGTTATTATTTTAATAACGAGTCAGTAATGTACAAAATGTGTTATTAAACTATAATCAGGTAGCAATCACTAACGCCGAACTTAAATAAAATAATGAAAATAAATAACGTTCGAAACTTTATTTAGTTGAATAATTTCAAATAATTGTATTAGTAATATCTTTGAATTAAAATAATGTAAATTAATTATATTAATTTAATCGAACGATTTAATTAATTAAATTGCTATAAATAGTAATAGCGAGTAAAAATTAAAACCGTAAACTAAATTATCAAGACTGTGGTTAAGTAATTATCATCTGACAAGAAAATATACTAATAATAGTAATTAAATATTTTTATAAGTTAATAATTATTTTATTATTTGTTATGTGTTAATTAGGATCTAGATAATTAATTTAAAATGCAAAGTAGGATTTAAATGATTATATCACATGAGTAATTTAATATTTAATATTTTTGAATTTTAATAGTGATATATATATATATATATATATATATATATATATTAGTCATTTAGTTGCATACATTTCAACTCGAATAAAATTATACTTATGTATAATTTTATGTTCTCCTTGAGATACTGATCATTGGTCGTAGTTGCGAGTTTGAAATATCCAGGTCAATATAATCATTTAAAATGTTGTACATTCCCTTGTTTGCAGCCTTGGTCAGCCTGAGCATAGATTCTACCACCATGTGCTGTAACGTAACAGGGGTTAAGGAATTGACTCAGTCCGACCTAGGGCTGCACCTTTAAAATTACTATGTGTGTCCATATAATTATTTGAATTATTGTATTGACTATATAATTATTTGAAATGTTTATTTCACCAAAATAATATAACTATATGAAATGTTATATTTTACCAAACGGGTATAATTATATAAAATGTTGTATTTCCCCAAACTGGTATAACTATATGAAATGTTGTATTTTACCAAACCAGTAACCTTGTCTTCACTAATCCTATAATGAGCTGGGAGACAATTTTTAATCTCAGAATGAACTAGGAGACCATGACTAATCTCAAAATGTATTGGGAGACCACCTAATCTCAGAATGAGCTGGGAGACAATTCCTAATCTCTGAATGAACTTGCAGACCATGACTAATCTCAAAATGATTTTGGAGACCACCTAATCTCAGAGTGAGCTGGGAGACAATTTCTAATCTCAGAATAAACGGGGAGACCATGACTAATCTCAAAATGAATTGGGAGACCACCTAATCTCAGAATGAGCTGGGAGACAATTTCTAATCTCAGAATGAACTGGGAGACCATCACTATTCTCCAAATGTATTGGGAGACCACCTAATCTCAGAATGAGCTGGGAAACAATTTCTAATTTGTGAATGAACTTGGAGACCATGACTAATCTCAAAATGAATTGGGAGACCACCTAATCTCAGAATGAGTTTAGAGACAATTTCTAATCTCAGAATGAACTAGGAGACCATGACTAATCTCAAAATGTATTGGGAGACCAACTAATCTCAGAATAAACTGAGAGACCATGACTAATCTCAAAATAAATTTGGAGACCACTTAATCTCAGAATGAGCTGGGAGACAATTTGTAATCTCAAAATGAACTGGGAGACAACCTAATCTCAAAGTGAGCTGGGAGACAATTTCTAATCTCAAAATGAACTAGGAGACCATGACAAATCTCAAAATGAATTGGGAGACCACCTAATCTTAGAATGAGCTGGGAGATAATTTCTAATCTCAGAATGAATTGGGAGACAATGACTAATTTCAAAATGAATTGGGAGACAACCCAATCTCAGAATGAGCTGGGAGATAATTTCTAATCTTAGAATGAACTGGGAGACCATGACTAATCTCAAAATGAATTGGGAGACCACCTAATCTCAGAATGAGCTTGGAGATGATTTCTAATCTTCTAATTAGCTGGGAGATGACTTTTACTAATCTTAGAATGACGTAAGAGATAAATTACTAATTTTAGAATGACCTGAGAGATAATTACTAAAGACTTGTGTAATAATAATAATAATAACGAGTGAAATGATAATAGGGATTATATTGACTAGTTTTATTTAATTATGCAGCTTAGTGGTTTTATAACTAACACGGAATTGCCTCCACATGTGAGCAGCATTGGACTAAAGAATAGAAGTGTGGTTGGTGGTTCCTTTACCAACCTATGTATGGAGAACCGATAATCAAAAATTAGACTTCCTTATTATTCTCTTGTGTTATAAATGTGGCTATGGGAAACAATCCGAGACTGTGGGACACTTATTTTATATTTTAGAGAACATGATCTATTGTTATGATTCATATTATATGTTGTGAGACTTATTTGCTGTATTTCAATTCATGTTCTAGAATGTTACTTTTGCATTACCAATCTTTTTAAGTAATACCCAGTCTGGTTCGGGCGGGTCGTTACATCCATTCTTCAGTCCAAAGCTGCTCACCTGTAGAGGCAATTCCGCGTTAGTGATAAAACCACTAAGCCACATAATTAAATGAAACAAGTCAATATAATCCCAATTATCATTTCACCCATCTTTATTATCGTTTCACAAATCTATTAGTAATTATCTCTCAAGTCATTATGAGATTAGTAATTATCTCTCAGGTCATTCTGATATTTGTAAAAGTTTTTCATGTTATTCTAAGAATAGTAATTGTCTCTCAGGTCGTTCTGAGATTTGAAATTTTCTCCTAGATCATTCTGAGATTTAGGTGGTCTCCTCGGTCATTCTGAGATTAGTCATTATCTCCCAGTCCATTCTGAGATTAGAAATCATATTCCAGTTCATTTTGAGGTTAGTCATTATCTCCCAGTTTATTCTGAGATTAGAAATCATATCCTAGTTCATTTTGAGATTAGTCATTATCTCCCAGTTCATTCTGAGATTAGAAATTGTCTCCCAGTTCATTCTGAGATTATGTGGTCTCCTAGGTCATTCTGAGATTAATCATTATCTACCAGTTTATTCTGAGATTAGTGCCGACAAAGATTACTAGCAAGGGGAAATACAACATTTTTGTAAAACCCTGAAAATAATTAGGTTATTTTATTTAGGGTTTTGTAAATCTAAAAATGAATCAATTATTTAATTAAATTAATTCTTGGAAATCAGTATTTTATCAAATATAACCCATTCATAGTTTTTGACCTTTCGTTATCACACAAATATAGTTATGACTAATTATGTTATTTTCTATAAAAGTTAATATAGTGACTTCTTAAATTCCACAAATATTTAAAAAATTCAATTTAATGACTTCTAGAATTCCACACATATTCTTCTATATAAATGAAAATTCTGTTGTTAAATGAAACATCCTCTGGATGGGTTGTGAGCACATTTGACACACAAAGGGGAAGATTTTAGGATTATTTGTTATAGTTACGAGTTCTTCACCCAATTTTCAGGTCCGTATAGTTATTTAAAATGTTGTATTTTCCCTTGTGGACAACCTGTTAGCCTGAGCCCAGATTCGACCACCATGCACCAAGTGCAACCGGGGTCAAGGAATTGACTCACGGGCAATGCCTTTCATAATACAATAATGGACATGTAAGAAAAGACCTGAAAGCCCATAATATAATACATTGGACATGATGGACTGACCCATCAGCTAATAAATTGGACATGGCGGATTAGACTCGCCGGCCAATATAGACATGGTGGAGTGGACTCACTAGCCGATAATGGACATGGCGGATTGGACTCGCTAGCCGGTAATGGACAATGTAAAGACCATGGAAAAACAAATTTTAATATATTCGACTCGGGCAGGGAAGGATCGAATGTTAGAGAATTAATATTAATTATATTATATTCTCTACCCGGTTAAGTCTACCTGGTTAAATATTTTATTCTTTACCCGGTTAAACGAATAAAATACGGGTGTTGGTGTGTTTTCACATACCCTAGCCATTTTTGGTGAATGGATGTCATTTTTCATTTTATAAATTGTGAGGGGGTCATCATTACGCTCTCATCTTCTTCTCCACTTCCTTCCCGGAGCCGGTATCTTCCTTGCTTGGGTAACCTTCCTATCTTCCTCTTCTTAATTTTCATGCGTTCATATGTCTTTTTAATTGATAATAAGCTTGATAATCATGAGAAATCAATTCCGAAATAAAAAATAAACAACAAGAACTAAACTAAAAACTGGAATCCCATCCATGGCCAAGTAGTCTGAAATTTTGGCAAGATGAATGTTTGCAAGGAATTCCCTCACAACCCCGACGTCCTCTCTTGCTGCTGGCTCAAAGGGAGAGCTCACCATTCCCTGGTTTCCAAGTGGTGGCGGAATTACAGCTGGTTATGGGTGGAGTTGTAGGGAGCAGCACTGTGGAGGAGTTCCAGACATTTATACTAGTTCGCCGGCCAAGGCTCACACCGTGCATGCTCACCACGCTTGGCGTTGACGTTGGGTTTTCATGCAGGGAGAAGCGAAGAGTTCTCGGTAGTGCTGCTGGCCAGAATTCGCGTCTTGGTGCAGAACAGATTGGACGTGGATGGTTGCTGAAATCCAACAGCTTTAGGCTTCCAATTGGGTTGCTAGGGAAGGGTAGCAATTAGGGAACGAAGTGATCTAGTTTTGGGTTGAAGAATAAGATGCGAAGGAAGTGATCTGGTTTTGGGTTATGGGTAAAGTGACTAAACTAATTAATTGTTATACGAAATCGCCATGAGTAATAAAAAATACGGTAATGATAAACGGTCGATAATTAATCGGCGCACCACAAGCGATTAAATTAAATCAGACGGTTATAAATGATTAATAAAATAAAAATTGTACCTTTATCATATTAAGTTTAATATTTGGTAAATAAAGTGATTACTTTAATAACGAGTCAGTAATATAGAAAATGGATTATTAAACTAAAGTCGGGTAGCAATTACTAGTGTCGAACCTAAATACCATAATGAAAATAACTAAAGTTCGAAATTTTATGCAGTTGAATAATTTTAATTGTATTAATAATATTTTTAAATTAGAATAATACAAAATATTTTAAATAATTTAATCGTACAACTTATTTGACTAAATTGCTATTAATAAGGATAGTGATTAAAGATTTAAAACCGTAAATTAAATTATCAAGATTGTGGTTAAGTAATTATCGTTTCAAAGGAAAATATAGTAATAATACTAATTAAATATTTGTTTACAAGTTGATAATTATTTTATTATTTGTTAAGTGTTAATTATGATCTAGATTATTAATGTAAAGTAGGATTTAAATGATTATATCACATGAATAGTTTAATATTTAATATTGTCGAAATTTAATAGTGAAATATATATTAGTCATTTAGTTGCAGGCATTTCTACTTGAATGAAATTATACTTATGCATAATTTTATGTCCTCATTGAGATTAGGATCATTGGTCCCAGTTGCGAGTTTGAAATAACTAGGTCCGTATGATTATTTAAAATGTTGTATTTTCCCCTTGTGGACAACCTCGCAGCCTGAGCTAGATTCGACCACCATCAACTGAGTTCAACCGGGGTCAAGGAATTGACTCAGTCTGATACGGGCTACGCCCTTCATAATCCAATAATGGACATGTCAGAATGGACCTGACAGCCATAATAAAATAATTGGACATGGCAGATTGGACTCGCCCACCAATTAAGGACATGGTGGACTGACCCATCAGCCAAGTAATAGACATGGTGGATTGGACTCACTAGCCGATAACGAAAATAGCGGATTGGACTCGCCAGCCTGTAATGTACATTATAGACTGAACCATCAGCCAATAAATTGGACTTGGTAGATTGAACTTGCCAGCTAATTATGGACATGGTGGATTGGGCTCACCAGCCGATAACAGACATGGCGGATTGGACTCCCCAGCCGGTAATGGACATGATGGGCTGACCCATCAGCCAATAAATTGGACATGGCAGATTGGACTTGCTAGCCAATTACGGACATGGTGGATTGGACTCACCAGCCGATAACAAACATGGCGGATTGGACTCGCTAGCCGGTAATGGACAAGATAGATTGACCCATCAGCCAGTAAATTGGACATGGCAGATTGGACTCGCTAGCCAATTACGGACAAGGTGGATTGGACTCACCAGCCAATAACGAGTATGGCGGATTGGACTCGCCAGCCGGTAATGAGCATGATGGAATAACCCATCAGCGAATAAATTGGACATGGCGGATTGGACTCGCAAGCCAATTACGAACATGGTGGACTGACCCATCAGCCAATAGATGGACATGGTGGAATGACCCATCAGCCAACTAATGGACATTGTGGATTGGACTCACCAGCCAATAACGGACATGGCGGATTGGACTCGCCAACTGGTAATGGAGATGATGGGCTAACCCATTAGCCAATAGATGGACAAGGTGGACTGACCCATCAGCCAACTAATGGACATCATGGACTAAACCATCAGCTAATAAATGGACATGTTGGAATGGTCGAACAGCCGTTATTGTAGATAATGATAGGGAGTTTATGGACTTGTTTTATTTAATTATACGGCTTAGTGGTTAATCACTAACGCGGAATTGCCTCCGTAGGTTAGCAGCTGGAACTAAAGACTAAGAGACGACTAGGTGGTTCTTTTACCAACTCAGGCGGTGAACAGATAATAAGCGGACTTCTCTTTTTACTTTTCTTATGTTATAAATGTGGCTATGGGAAACAGTCTAAGACTGTGGGATAATTATTTCATACATTGTCATTTGAAACATAAGTTCTTTTGAGTTAGAAATGCTAGACTAATTTGCTTTCATATCATTCATGTAACCTTTTAAGTAACACCCGGTCCGGTTAGGCCTGGTCGTCATAGGGTTGGTTTTGTTAAATTTTGAGTAACACCTGGCCAACAAGGCCCACAATATCGTGAAAAATGGCGTGTTGGTACAGGTGGTATTAGAGCCCGGTTTCCCACTAGCTCACATTTTATGACTCAAGTACCTTGTTGAAAAGTCAAATAATTATCTTTTCCCACTGTGTTGTGTTATTAATTGACAAATTCATTCGCTAATAAACCTAAGTCAACACTGAAACAAGAACGTATAATGAACCATGATGGTTCGATGTTTCAAATGGCAGGCACACGTCGACAGTCAAGCCGATCTGCAGTAGTAGAAATGTTGGCCCAGATCCTGACGGCCATATAGGGACTAGTGCAGGCTTCAGAAAATACAAATTTTGTGGAGCAGAATATTGTGCAGTAGTTACTGAGAGTGGTAACAGGGAATGGAGCCTTAAACTTAGCAGTGGGTCCTAGTAATGTCTTAGATGGTGATCAGGGGAGTGCCCAATGGACGGGCAGGGTTCTCTAGCCCGGGCGAGCGAGGGGAGCGTCCAAACCCAGTGCCACCGGTAGTCCAACCAGTGCCACCAGCTGTTGACGATAGTGACCGTTACACTGTGGAAAAGTTCAGGAAGAATGGAGCTGAACTATTTGTTGGAGGGATCGATCCAATGAAGACGGAGAGCTGGATTGACATTACCGAAAAAGCGTTTAGAGCTCTGTCGGTGCCCCACCGCCATCAAATGAGATTGGCAACATGCAAGCTTCAAGAGGAAGCATCTTACTTGTGGAAATCCATGGAAAAAAACCACCTTCCATCGACGTGAGATTTCTTCCATCATGTGGGCAGAATTTGTGGCAGCTTTCAATGGACAATATTTTCCAGAGCCCGTTGTCCAGAAGAAAGCACTAGCATTCGCTAATTTGGTTCAGGGGAGGATTTAGTCTGTGAATATGTGTATTTCTAGAAGAACTTCCAGGGTTACCTCCTAAGCGAGCAGTGGAGTTCGCCATTGACTTAGCACCTGGAACAACACCAATTTCTAAAGCACCATACCGTATGGCTCCAGCAGAACTCAAGGAGTTAAAGAGTCAACTAGAAGAGTTGTTGTAGGTAGGCTTCATCCGACCAAGTACTTCACCCTGGGGAGCCCTTGTTCTTTTTGTGAAGAAGAAAGATGGATCACTTCGGCTATGTATTGACTATCAAAAAATCAATCAAGTGATAGTCAAGAATTGGTACCTCTTACCGAGGATTGATGACTTGTTTGATCAGCTAAAAACAGCCGGAGTATTTTCTAAGATAGACTTGCAGTCTGGTTATCACCAGTTGTGAGTAAAGGAGTCAGACATACAGAAAATGGCTTTCCGAACTTAGTATGGACATTATGAGTTTCTGGTTATGCACTTTTGGTCTAACAAATGCACCAGCGGCCTTTATGTCACTCATGAACACAGTATTCCACACATACCTGGACAAGTTTATTATCGTATTTGTGGACGACATTCTGGTCTATTCAAATAATGAAGAAGAGCATATGAAGAACCTATCTATTACTCTTCAAGTTCTGAGAGAACATCAACTATTTGCCAAGCTCTCAAAGTGTGACTTCTGGATGAGGGAGGTTAATTTCCTTGGTCATATGGTCTCAAAGGCTGGAATTGCAGTGGATCCATCAAAAGTGAAAGCAGTCACTGATTGGCCACAACCTAAGTTAGTCACTGATATTAGAAGCTTCCTTGGTTTAGCGGGTTACTATAGGAAATTCATTAAAGACTTCTCCTTAGTAGCATCGCCGATGACCAAACTCACAAGGAAGGGGGTCAAGTTTGAATGGAGTAGTAAGTGTGAGGAGAGTTTCCAGTCTCTAAAGAAGAGTTTAACAACTGCACCAGTCTTGACCCTGCCAAATGGTAATGAAGGATTCGTAGTCTTCAGTGATGCATCTCGGTTGGGTTTAGGATGCGTCCTTATGCAAGAAGGTATGGTGGTGGCCTATGCCTCTTGTCAATTGAAGATTCATGAGCAAAATTATGCAACCCATGACTTGGAACTGGCAGCAGTGGTTTTTGCCCTGAAGATTTGGAGACACTACTTGTATGGAGCCCAGTTCAAAGTCTTCACTGACCACACAGAGTTTGAAGTATATCATTCACCTAGAATGACCTTAACCTTCGATAGAGGCGGTGGATAGTATATTTGAAGGACTACGACTTCCAAATCTTATACCATCCAGGGAAAGCGAATGTGGTAGCCGACGCGTTGAGTCAGAAGGGCAAAGTGGACAAAAGTCAGCAGCTAGCTAGACTTTGGGCCATGTCAGCAGAAGTGGTAGCTATCAACCTGGTGGAGCAACTAACAGGTTTACTGGCAAATTTGGTTGTTTCCAATGATTTAGTTGATCGTGTTAAGCTAGCACAAATGGGTGATGAGGAGCTGAATAAAATGTTGGACAAGATTCTTGACATTGTAGCTGATTCAAATAGTGTGATCAGATTTAGACGAAGGTTGTGTGTACCCAAGGATAATGCACTGAGGCAGAATATCTTGGAGGAGGCTCATCGCTCAAAGTTCTCGATACACCCTGGAGTTACTAAAATGTATTAGGATTTAAAGCGAACCTATTGGTGGATTGGGATGAAGAGGGATGTTGTGGATTTTGTCTCTAAGTGTCAGATTTGCCAACAAATCAAAGCCCAACATCAACTACCTGGAGGACTATTGCAACCTTTAGAAATACCAATGTGGAAATGGGAGTGTGTCACATGCGATTTTATTTCAAAGCTCCCAAGAACTCAAAAGAAGCATGACTCCATATGGGTAGTTGTGGACCGACTAACTAAGGTAGCTCACTTCATCCCCACGAAATCAATGAGAACGGCAGAATACCTGGCAGGATTATATGTTGACAATATTGTCAAATTGCATGGGATTCCAAAGGAGATAGTCTCCGACCGCGATCCCCTATTCACCTCACATTTCTGGGAAGCTTTCCAAAAAGCCATGGGAACTCAAATTAAGTTGAGTACAGCATATCATCCCCAAACTGATGGGCAGAGTGAGAGGACTATTCAAACTTTGGAAGATTTGTTAAGAGCTTGCATTCTTGACTGGGGAGGTGACTAGGAGAAACACTTAGCCTTGGCTGAATTCACCTACAATAACTCTTACCAAGCCAGTATAGGGATGGCACCATTTGAAGCCTTATATGGTAGGCCCTGTAGATCTCCATCGTGCTGGCTGGAGTCTACCGAAGCAGTTATAGTCGGGCCAGAGATGGTGAGGGAAGCAACTGAAAAGGTGAAACTCATTCAGCAAAGACTTAAGGCAGCTCAGGATCGACAAAAGAGTTATGCTGATACTCGAAGGAAGGACCTAGAGTTCCAAGTTGGGGAGTTTGTGTACCTAAAGACATCTCCTACGAAGGGGGTGATCAGATTTAAATTATCAGGGAAGTTGAAGCCAAGATTCATAGGACCGTTCCCAATCCTGGATCGAGTTGGGAATTGTGCATATAGATTAGCATTGCCACCAAGCCTAGCTGGAGTACACAATGTTTTCCATGTGTCAATGCTAAAGAAATATGTACGGGATGAGGATCATATCATCACAAATTTTGAAGACTTAGAGCTACAATCAAATTTAACCTACGAGGAAAAGCCGATCCGCATCCTGGCAAGAGAAATAAAGACACTCAGGAACAAGGAAATTCCTTTGGTAAAAGTATTGTGGAAAAATCAGGGGTCAGAGGAAGCTACATGGGAGACTGAACAAGAAATGGCAAGGAAATACCTTAGCCTGTTTGTGGCATAGGAGCTTTATATTGTAGTAGCATGAACTGATCCTAGAAGAAAAATAAATAAAGTTAATCATAATTGTTCTGTTGCCTGTTATGATATTTCGGGGACGAAATATTTCCAAGTTGGGGAGATTGTAAAGACCGTGGAAAAAAAATTTTAATATATTCGACTCAGGCAGGGAACCATAGAAAGTTAGAGAATTAATATTAATTATATTATATTCTCTACCCGGTTAAATATTTTATTCTTTACCCAGTTACCCGGTTAAAGGAATAAAATATGGGTGTTGGTGTGTTTTCACATACCCTAGCCATTTTTGGTGAAGGGACGTCATTTTTCACTTTATAAATTGTGAGGGGGGCATCATTACGCTCTCATCTTCTTCTCCTCTTCCTTACCGGAGCCGGTATCGTCCTTGCTTGGGTATCCATCCTATCTTCCTCTTCTTAATTTTCATGCATTCATATGTCTTTTTAATTGATAATAAGCTTGATAATCATGAGAAATCAAGTCTGAATTAAAAAATAAACAAGAACTAAACTGAAAATTGGAATCCCGTCCATGGCCAAGTAGTTTGAAATTTTGGCAGATGAGGAACGTTTGCAAGACATTCCCTCACAACCCCACGTCCTTTGTTGCTGCTGGGTCGAAGGGACGGCTCGCCATGCCCCTGGTTTCCAAGTGGTGGTTGAATTACAGCTGGTTATGAGCGGAGTTGTAGAGAGCAGTGCTGTGGAGGAATTCCAGACATCTATACCAGTTCGCCGGCCAAGGCTCACGACGTGCATGCTCAAAGCACTAGACCTTGACGTTGGGTTGTCATGCTCAAAGCACTTGGCCTTGACCTATAGCCGGGTAGCAATCAGTAGCGTTGAACCTAAATAGCATAATGAAAATAACTAAAGTTTTAAAATTTTATTTAGTCAAATAATTTAAAATAATTGTATTAATTATATTTTTAAATTAGAATAACACAAATTAGTTTAAATAATTTAATCGTACAACTTATTTAACTAAATGTCTATGAATAGGGATAGCGATTAAAGATTTAAAACCGTAAACTAAATTGTTAAGATTGGGGTTAAGTAATTATCGTCTCAAACAAAAATATACTAATAATAGTAATTAAATATTTGTTTATAAGTTGATAATTATTTTATTATCTGTTAATTGTAAATTATAATCTAGATTATTAATGTAAAGTAGGATTTAAATGAATATATCACATGAATAGTTTAATATTTAATATTGTTGAAATTTAATAGTGAAATATATATTAGTCATTTAGTTGCATGCATTTCTACTCGTGTAAAATTATACTTCTGTATAATTTTATATCCCCGTTCACATTAGGATCATTTGTCGCAGCTACGAGTTCAAAATATCGAGGTCCGTATAATTATTTAAAATGTTGTATATTCCCCTTGTAGATAACCAGGTTACCTTAAGCCCGATTTGACCACCATGCACCAAGTTCAACTAGGGTCAAGGAATTGACCAAGTCTGACACGGGCTACGCCCTTCATAATCCAATAATTGACATATCAGAATGGACCTACAACCATAATAAAATAAATTGGACATAGCGGATTGGACTCGCCAGAGAATTATGGACATGGTGGACTGACCCATTAGCAAATAGATGGACACGGTGGACTAACCCATCAGATAACTAATGGACATAGTGGATTGGACACACCCGCCGATAATGAACATGGCAGATTGGAATCGCCAGCCGGTAATGGACATGATGGACTGAACCATCAGCCAATAAATTGGACATGGCGGATTAGACTCGCCAGCCAATTACGGACATGGTAGAATGGACTCACCAGCCAACAATGGACATGGCAAATTGGACTCGCCAGCCGGCAAATTGGACTCGCTAGCTATTTACGGGCATGGTGGATGGGACTCACCAGCCGATAACGGACATGGCGGATTGGACTCGCCAACCGGTAATGGAAATAAAGGACTGACCCATCAGCTAATAAATTGGACAATGCGGATTGTACTTGCCAGCTAATTATGGACATGGTGGATTTGACTCACCAACCGATAACGGACATGGCAGATTGGACTCACCAGCCGGTAATGGACATGATGGACTGACCCATCAGCCAATAAATTGGACATGGTGGATTGGACTCGCTAGCTATTTATGAATATGGTGGATTGGACTCACCGGCCGATAATGGACATGGCGGATTGGACTCGCCAGCTGGTAATGGAAATGATGGACTGACCCATCAGCCAATAAATTGGACATGGCAGATTGGACTCACCAGCCAATAATGGACATGATGGGATGACCCATCAGCTAATAAATTGGACATGGCGGATTGGACTCGCCAGCCAATTACAGACATGGTGGATTGGACTCACCAGCCGGTAATGGACATGGCAGAATGGACTCGTCAGCCTGTAATGGACATGATGGACTTACCCATCAGCCAATAGATCGACATGGTGGACTGACCCATCAGCCAACTAATGGACATGGTGGACTGAACCACCAGCTAATAAATGGACATGTTGGAATGGTCACAATAGCTATTATTATAGATAATGATAAGGAGTTCATGGACTTGTTTTATTTCATTATATGGCTTAGTGGTTAATCACTACCACGGAATTACCTTTGCTGGTTAGCAGCTGGAACTAAAGACTAAGAAATGACAGGGTGGTTCTTCTACCAACTCAGGTGGTGAACAAATAATGAGCAGACTTCTCTTTAGACCTTTCTTATGTTATAAATGTGGCCATGGGAAACGGATCAAGACTGTGGGATAATTATTTCATTCATTGTCTTTTGAAACATAAGTAATGTTGAGTTAGAAATGCTAGACTTATTTGCTTTCATATCATTCAGGTAACCTTTTAAGTAACACCCGGTCTGGTTAGGACTTGTCGTTATAGGGTTGGTTCTGTTAAATTTTGAGTAACACCTGGCCAGCAAGGCCCACAATCTCATGAAAAATGGCGGGTCGTTACAGACATGATGGACTGACCAATCAGCAAATAAATTAGACATGGCAGATTGGACTCGCCAGCCAATTACAAACATGGTGGATTGGACTCACTAGCCAATAACGGACATGGCAGATTGGACTCGTCTGCCGGTAATGGACATGATGGTTGACCCATTAGCCAATAGATGGACATGGTGGACAGACCTATCAGCCAACTAATGGACATAGTGGACTCAACTATCAGCTAATAAATGGACATGTTGGAATGGTCGCAACAACATATATTATAGATATATATATATAGGGAGTTTATGGACTTGTTTTATTTAATTATATGGCTTAGTATTCAATCACTAACGTGGAATTGCCTACGCAGGTTAGCAGCTGGAACTAAAGGCTAAGAGACGCCAGGGTGGTTCTTCTACCAACTCAAGTGGTGAACAAATAATGAGCTGAGTTCTTTTTTTACTTTTCTTGTGTTATAAATGTGGTTATGGGAAACGGTCCAAGACTGTGGGATGATTATTTCAGACATTGTCATTTGAAACACAAGTTCTTTTGAGTTAGAAATGGTAGACTTATTTGTTTTCATATTATTTATGTAACCTTTTATGTAACACCCAGTCTGGTTAGGACTGGTCGTTATAGGTTTGGTTTTGTTAAATTTTGATTAACACCTGGCTAGCAAGGCCCACAATATCGTGAAACATGGCGGGTCGTTACAGGTGGTATCAGAGCCAAGTTTCCCACTAGCTCACATTTTATTACTCAAGTACCTTGTTGAAAAGTTAAATAATTATCTTTTCCCACTGTGTTGTGTTATTTAAAATACTAATGAACCATGATGGTTCTACATTTTAGATGGTAGGCACTCATAGACAGTCAAACCGAGCTACTCCGTCAAATGTGAACACCGAGAATGTATTGGCTCATATCCTGACGGCCATATAGGGACTAGCGCAGGCTTTAGAAAATACAAATTTTGTGGTTAAAAATATTGTTCATCCGTTACCGGGAGTAGTAACAGGGCATGGAGCCTCAAACTCGGCAGCAGGTCCTAGAATCACCCCAGATGGTTGTCAGGGGAGTGCCAAGGGTGGGCAGGGTTAGCTGACCCAGGCGAGCGAGGGAGCATCCAAACCCTGTGCCACCGGTAGTCTGATAAGTGGTGCTACCAGTGGTTGATGATAGTGACCAACCATTGTGATAAGGTTCAGGAAGAATGTAGGTGAAATATTTATTGGAGGGATTGATCTAATGAAGGTGGAGAGTTGGACATACATTACTAGAAAAGTGTTTAGGGCTCTGTCTGTGCCCCACCGCCGTCAAGAAAGGTTGGCAACATGCATGCTTGAAGAGAAAACATCTTACTGGTGGAAATCCATGGAGAAACCACATTCCATTGATGTGAGATTTCATCCATCACGTGGGCGGAATTTGTGGCAGCTTTCAATGGACAATATTTTCCAGAGCCCGCTGTCCAGAAGAAAGCACTAGCATTCGCTAATTTGTTTCAGGGGCAGGATATGGTCCGGGAATATGTGTATTCCTAGACGAACTTCCAGGGTTACCTCCTAAGCGGGCAGTGAAGTTTGCCCTTGACCTAGCACCTGGAACAACACCAATTTCTAAAGCATCATACCGCATGGCTCCAGCAAAACTCAAGGTGTTGAAGAGTCAACTAGAGGAGTTGTTGCAGATTGGTTTCATCCAACCAAGTGCTTCACCCTGGGGAGCCCTTGAGTTTTTGAAGAAGAAAGATGGATCACTTCGGCTGAGTATTGACATGCTGTCCGGTTATCACCAGTTGCGAGTAAAGGAGTCAGACATACAGAAAATAGCTTTCCAAACTCGGTATGGACATTATGAGTTTCTGGTTATGCCTTTTGGTCTAACAAATGCACCAGTGGCCTTTATGTCGCTCATGAACACAGTATTCCACACATACCCAGACAAGTTTATTATCGTATTTGTGGACGACATTCTGGTCTATTCAGATAATGAAGAAGAGCATATGAAGCACCTATCTATTACTCTTCAAATTCTGAGAGAACATCAACTATTTGCCAAGCTCTCAAAGTGTTACTTCTGGATGAGGGAGGTTAATTTCCTTAGTCATATGGTCTCAAAGGCTAGAATTGAAGTGGATCCATCAAAAGTGAAAGCAGTCACTGATTGGCCACAACCTCAGTTAGTCACTGATATTAGAAGCTTCCTTGGTTTAGCGGGTTATTATAGGAAATTCATTAAAAACTTCTCCTTAGTAGCATCTCCGATGACCAAACTCACAAGGAAGGGGGTCAAGTTTGAATGAAGTAGTAAGTGTGAGGAGCGTTTCCACTCTCTAAAGAAGAGTTTAACAACTGCACCAGTCTTAACCATGCCAAATGGTAATGAAGGATTCGTAGTCTTTAGTGATGCATCTCGGTTGGGTTTAGGATGCATCCTTATGCAAGAAGGTATGGTGGTGGCCTATGCCTCTTGTCAATTGAAGATTCATGAGCAAAATTATACAACCCATGACTTGGAACTGGCAGCAGTGGTTTTTGCCCTGAAGATTTGGAGACACTACTTGTATGGAGCCCAGTTCAATGTCTTCACTGACCACACAAGTTTGAAATATATCATCACCTAGAATGACCTTAACCTTCGATAGAGGCGATGGATAGTATATTTGAAGGACTATGACTTTCAAATCTTATACCATCCGGGAAAGCGAATGTGGTAGCCAACGCGTTGAGTTGGAAGGGAAAAGTGGACAAAGGTCAGCAGCTAGCTAGACTTTGGGCCATGTCAACATAAGTGGTGGCTATCAGTACTGGCAAATCTGGTTATCTCCAATGATTTGGTCGATCGGGTTAAGCTAGCACTAATGGGTAATGAGGAGCTAAATGAAATGTTGGACAAGACTCCTAACATTGTAGCTGATTCCAATAGTGTGATCAGATTTAGAGGAAGGTTGTGTGTACCCAAGGATGATGCACTGAGGCGAAATATCTTGGAAGAGGCTCATTGCTCAAAGTTCTCGATACACCCTGGAGTTAGTAAAATGTATCAGGATTTAAGAAAATCTACTGGTGGATTGGGATGAAGACAGATGTTGGGGATTTTGTCTCCAAGTGTCAGACTTGCCAACAGATCAAAGCCCAACATCAACTACCAGGGGAACTATTTCAACCTTTTGAAATACCAACTTATAAATGGGAGTGTGTCACATGCGACTTTATTGCAAAGCTCCCAAGGACTCAGAAGAAGCATGACTCCATATGGGTGGTTGTGGACTATCTAACCAAGGCAGCTCATTTCATCCTCACAAAATAAAGAAGGCCGGCTGAATACCTAGTAGAATTGTATGTCAATAACATTGTCAGTCTGCATGGGATTCCAAAAGAGATAGTCTTTGATAGAGATCCCCTATTGAGTTCACATTTATGGGAAACTTTCCAAAAAGCTTTGGGGACCCAAGTCAAGCTAAGTACAGCTTATCATCCTCAAAATGATGGTTAGAGTGAGAGGACCATTCAAACTTTGGAGGATTTGTTAAGAGCTTGCATTCTTGACTGGGAAAGAGATTGGGAGAAACACTAAGCCTTGGCTGAATTCACCTATAAAAACTCTTACCAGGCCAATGTAAGGATGACACAATTTGCAGCCTTATACGGTAGGCCCTACCGATCACCATCATGCTGGTTGGAGTCTACCGAAGTAGTTATAGTCGGGCCGGAGATGGTGAGGGAAGCAACTGAAAAGGAGAAACTCATTCAGCAAAGGCTTAAGGCAGCGTAGGATCGACAAAAGAGTTATGCTAATATTCAAAGGAAGGATCTAGAGTTCCAAATTGGGGTGTTTGTGTACATAAAGACATCTCCTAGGAAGGGGGTGATCATATTTAGAACATTAGGGAAGTTGAAACCATGATTGATAGGACCGTTCCCAATCTTGGATCAAGTCAGAAATTGTGCATATAGATTACCATTACGACGAAGCCTAGCTGGAGTACAAAATATTTTTCTTGTGTCAATGCTAAAGAAATAAGTTCGAGATGAAGATCATATAATCACAACTTTTAAAGACTTAAAATTACAACCAAATTTAAGATACGAGGAAAAGCCGATTCGCATTTTAACAAGAGAAATTAAGATACTCATGAACAAGGAAATCCCTTTGGTGAAGGTATTGTGGATTTCAGGGATCAGAGGAAGCTACCTCAGAGACTAAGCAAGAGATGGCAAAGAAATACCCAAGCCTATTTGTAGCATAAGATTCTTATGATTGTAGTAGCATGCACTGATACCGAATAAGAAATTAATTCTTAGTTTCTGTTGGCCGTTATAATATTTCGGGGACGAAATATTTCTAAGTTGGGGAGATTGTAAAAACCGTGAAAAAAAATAAAAAAATGCGTGAAGATATTTAAATTAACTTCGAGAGAGCTATACTTATAAAGAAAAACATGCCTAAGATAGGATAATGAATGCGTAATTTTCTCCGTATACCCTATTATATTTTCGAAGATGAAAATTTCCAAGCTGGTGAGATTGTAAAACTCTAAAAATAATTAGGTTATTTTATTTAGGGTTTTGTAAATCTTAAAATGAATCAATTATTTAATTAAATTAATTCTTGGAAATCAATATTTTATCAATTATAACCCATTTATAGTTTTCAACCTTTCGTTATCACACAAATATAGTTATGAGTAATTACGTTCTTTTCTATAAAATTTAATGTAGTGACTTCTTAAATTCCACAAATATTTATGAAATTCAATATAATGACTTCTACAATTCCACACATATTCTTCTATATAAAAGAAAGTTCTGTTGTTAAATGAAACATCTTCTGGATGGGTTGTAAGCACATCTGACACACAAAAGGGAAGACTTTAGGATTATTTGTTATAATTGTGGGTTTTTCACCAAATTTTCATGTCCGTATAATTATTTAAAATATTGTATTTTCCCTTGTGGACCTGGTCAGCTTGAGCCTAGATTCGACCACCATGCACCAAGTGCAACCGGGGTCAAGGAATTGACTCAGTTTGACATGGGATACACCCTTCATAATCTAATAATGGATATGTCAGAAAGGACCTGACAACCCATAATGCAATACATTGGATATGGTGGATTGGACTCGCCAGCTAATAACGGACATGGCAGATTGGACTCGCCAGCCGGTAATGGACATGATGGACTGACCCATCAGCCAATAAATTGGACATGGCGGATTGGACTCACCAGCCAATTACGGACATGGTGGAGTAGACTCACAAGCAGATAACGGACATGGCAGATTAGACTCGCCAGCCGGTAATGGACTTGATGGACTGACCCATAAAAATATACATCAGTATAATTTTATTCGAGTACAAATGCATGCAACTAAATGACTAATAATATATATATCACTATTAAAATTCAAAAATATTAAAATTTAAATTATTTATGTGATATAATCATTTATGTCTTACTTTACATTTTAAATTAATTATCTAAATCATAATTATTACTTAACAATGGATGAAATAATTATTAACTGATAAACAAGTATTTAATTTCCTTTTGTGGTTATAACTACTTAACCCCGATCTTGATGATTTAATTTACGGTTATAATTTTTTAATCACTAATATTATTTATAGCAATTTAATTAATTATGTTGTTCAATTAAATTATTTAGGATAATTTGTGTTATTTTAATTCATTAATATTATTAATACAATTATTTTAAATTATTTGACTTAATAAAGTTTCAAACTTTATTTATTTTCATTATACTATTTAGGTTCGACATTTGTAATTGTTACCTGACTATAGTTTAATAACCTATTAAAATGATTATTTTTCAAGATTTATTATGAGTTGATATTATTATTTAACTCGAGCAGTGTCTCTAAGATTACTAATTTGTCTCTCAAGTCATTCTGAGATTAAGAAACGGCTCCCAGATTATCCTGACATTAGGTGGTCTCCCAATTCATCTTGAGATTAGTCATGGTCCCCCAATTCATCTTGAGGTTAAAATCGTCTCCTACCTCATTCTGAGATTAGGTGGTCTCCCAATTCATCTTGAGATTAGCCATGGTCCCCCAATTCATCTTGAGGTTAAAATCGTCACCTAGCTCATTCTGAGATTTGGTGGTCTCCCAATTCATCTTGAGATTAGTCATGGTCCCCCAATTCATCTTGAGGTTAAAATCGTCTCCCAGCTCATTCTAAGATTAGACAATTGTCTCCCAGCTCCTTCTGAGATTAAGAAATAGCTCCCAGCTCATCCTGAGATTATGTGGCCTCCCAATTCATCTTGAGATTAGTCATGGTCCCCAAATTCATCTTGAGGTTAAAATCGTCTCCCAGCTCATTCTAAGATTAGACAATTGTCTCCCAGCTCATTCTGAGATTAGTGCCGACAAGGGCTACCAATTTGGGAAAATACAATATTTCATATTGTTATACCAGTTTGGGAAAATATAACATTTCAAATAATTATACAGACAATATAACATTTCAAATAATTATAAGCACACACATAGTAATTTTAAAGGTGCGGCCCCATGTCGGACTGAGTCAATTCCTTGACCCCGATTGGGTTACAGCACATGGTGGTCGAATTTGGGCTCAGGCCGACTAGGGCTGCCAACAAGGGAAAGTACAACATTTCAAATAATTATACAGACCTGGATATTTCAAACTCGCAGCTGCAACCAATGATCCTAATCTGAACGAGAATATAAAATTATACATAAGTATAATTTTATTCGAGTAGGGATGCATGCAACTAAATATCTAATATATATATATATATCATTTCCAAAAATATTAAATATTAAATTATTAACAAATCTAGTGAGATAATTAATTCTTCCTGTGACATAATCATGTAAATCCTACTCCACATTATTTACCCTCGATCTTGATGATTTAGTAGAAGGCTATAATTTTTAATCGCTATTGTTATTTAAAGCAATTTAATTAATTAAGATGTTCAATTAAATAATTTTTATTATTCAAAAATATTATTAATACAATTATTTTAAATTATTCGACACAATAAAGTTTAAAACTTTATTTATTTTCATTGTGCTATTTAGGTTCGACGCGAGTGATTGCTACCCGTATAGAGTTTAATAACTCATTTTCTACATTACTAACTCGTCTTAAAATAATCACTTAATTACCTAATATTAAATTTAATATGCTGAATGTAACATCTTTATTTATTACTTACTTATAACCATCCAATTTATTTTGATCGCTTTTATTACGCCGATTAATTATCGACAGTTTATCATTACCATATTTTTTATTACTTATGTCCATGTCGACTTTGTCCAATAATATATTAGTTTAGTAACTTTACCCTATAATCCGTTAAAATAATTATTTTAAAGATTTACTACGAGTTTGTATTATTTTTAACTCGAGTCGGTATCGAGTCAACCAGTATTTACAGAATTGCCACCGCCCTTCTTCTTCTTCTTCTTCCCCGGTGAGCTCTGTTCCCCACTCCAGGCGTGCTCCAGCCGCCCCCGTCACTGACCACTTCCGGCCACCGTCAATCGTCATTGACCAGTCCTACCATGCCTTGGCTGTGTCGCCCCTGCCAACTTCGGTCGTTTTCCAGCCGTGGCGACGCCCGCATCGCCTTCCAAGCGGGGTGCTCGCGTATGAGATTCCACCGTTGGCGAGCATCGCCGCTTCAATTGGGTGGTCGCCTCATCACCCTCGACCTCCTATCTACCTTCCCCGGCCCTATTGGAACCAGTTGCCACCTAGGACGGCCAGATTTCTTCCCCTACTGCTGTTGTAATGACCCGCCATTTTTCATGATAATATTGTGGGCCTAACTGGCTAGGTGTTACTCAAAATTAAAGCAATTATGTCACAAGCAATTATGTCAAACATTATTAGAAATCATAACTTATAATAAAATCCCACAGTCTTGGACCGTTTCCCAGCAGCCACACTTATTCCTCAATTAAATAACAAAAAGGAGTCCTCATATTACTTTGCTCCATGCTCTAGTTGTCAATCATCTAATCTCGGATCTGCACACCTGCGGAGGCAATTCCGCGTTAGTGATTACAACACTAAGTAGTATAATAGATAAAACAAACAAGTACATTCCACCATTTTCATATATTTATTTTAATATGCGGTGGAGCGATTCCGCTATACTCCAAAACAATGCGGAGGAGGTGTCTGCTGTGATCCGCACACCCCGGCCGTAGCCTTTTTATGGGGAGGCTACCACTACTGACTCCAGTGCCAGTGCCTCGCACACCCCGGCCGTAGCCTATTTGTGGTGTAACGACCCGCCATTTTTCACAATAATATTGTGGGCCTAGCTGGCTAGGTGTTACCAATATGAAACTACTAAATGCCGAGTATAATAATTAAAACAAGTATAAAATAAAGGTTCCCACAGTCTTAGACCGTTTCCCAGCAGCCACACTTATTTCTCAAACAAATAAAAATAGGAGTCCTCATATTACTTTGCTCCATGCTCTAGTTGTCAATCATCTAATCTTGAATCTGCACACCTGCGGAGGCAATTCCGCGTTAGTGATTACAACACTAAGTAGTATAATAAATAAAACAAATCAAGTACATTCCACCATTTCCATATATTTATTTTAATATGCGGTGGAGCAATTCCGCTATACTCCAAAACAATGCGGAGGAGGTGTCCGCTGTGATCCGCACACCCCGGCCGTAGCCTTTTTATGGGGAGGCTACCACTACCGTCTCCAGTGCCAGTGCCTCGCACACCCCGGCCGTAGCCTTTTTGTGGGGAAGCTATCACTGCACTCAGGTGATTGCTATGCCCCGTTTGTGGGGAAGCTCTCACTACCAATTCTAGTGCCAGTGCCTCACACACCCCGGCCGTAGCCTTTTTATGGGGAGGCTATCACTGCACTCTAGTGTTAGTGCCTTACACACCCCGGCCGGAGCCTTTTTATGGGGAGGCTATCACTACACTCACGTGATTGCTACACCCCGTTTGTGGGGAAGCTCTCACTGCCAACTCTAGTGCTAGTGCCTCACACACCCCGGCCGTAGCCTTTTTATGGGGCGGCTATCACTGCACTCAGTGTCAGTGCCTCACACACCCCGGCCGTAGCCTTTTTATGGGGCGGCAATCACTGCACTCTAGTGCGATGGAGGAATCGCTGTGCCTCACTCACCCCGGCCGTAGCCTTTTTATGGGGCGGCTATCACTACTCCAAAACAATATCGATGCATTACAAGATTCACACACATAACACGACCCAGTGTCGGACTGAGTCAATTCTTTGACCCCGGTTGCACTTCGTGCATGGTGGTCTGCACTCGGGTGATCGCTATGCCCCGTTTGTGGGGAAGCTCTCACTACCAATTTTAGTGCCAGTGCCTCGCACACCCCTGGCCGTAGCCTTTTTATGGGGAGGCTATCACTGCACTCCAGTGCCAATGCCTTGCACACCCCGGCCGTAGCCTTTGTGGGGCGGCTATCACTGCACTCAGGTGACGCTATGCCCCGTTTGTGGGGAAGCTCTCACCGCCAACTCTAGTGCCAGTGCCTCACACACCCTGGCCGTAGCCTTTTTATGGGGCGGCTATCACTGCACTCAGTGCCAGTGCCTCACACACCCCGGCCGTAGCCGTTTTATGGGGCGGCAATCACTGCACTCTAGTGCGATGGAGGAATCGTTGTGCCTCACTCACCCCGGCCGTAGCCTTTTTATGGGGCGGCTATCACTACTCCAAAACAATATCGATGCATTACAAGATTCACACACATAACACGACCCAGTGTCGGACTGAGTCAATTCTTTAACCCCGGTTGCACTTCGTGCATGGTGGTCGAATCTGGGCTCAGGCCGACCTAGGCTCCCAACAAGGAAAATACGATGTTCTACCTATTATATGTACCTGACTTG